>CAUYRT010105602.1:0-107879 GCA_963574885.1 Lepilemur ruficaudatus | reverse complement strand
AAGGCGTATGATATACGAAATGCTGACCTAGCTTCACCAGCCCTCTGCACAGTGCTGACTCATGGGACAGGGACGTGGTCAGAAGCCAAGTCAAGGAAATATCTGTTGTGTCATCTCCTCCCACAGCTGCCAGCCTGGGGCCAATTACATCCTCTAGTGTCCTACCCAAATCACCTCTCCCCATCCTCATCGATGAAGTTTTCTTACTTCCCCTGGAAGCCACCCTGTTCTTGAACCCAATTCACGACCCTGAAACTACTTTTGTTATTTAACTTGTTATTATTCTCCTTTGTGTCTCCTAATATTAATAATAATGATAATAGACCTAATACATAGTGCTTACTATGTACCAAACATTAGTCTAAGCACTTTACGTGTATTAACTCACTTAACCCTTACAACCTCCCTCTGAGGATGGTACTGTTATTATCCTCATTTTACAGATGAGGAAACTGAAGCATAGAGAGATTAAAGTAACTTGCCCAAGGTCACACAGCTAGCAAGTGACAAAAGCAGGAAAACGGGCCCCAGAGCAGTCAGGCCCTGAATTCCATCTTTTCAATCACCCTGCGACACCACTTCTCATCCTGCACAATCCTTCTCTTGTACAATTACTTAAAAGGCAAAATGTTCTTTAACTGTCTCTGAGCAATTTCTCTTCCTCTCCTTCCATTGTGGGGGCTATCTATTCTTCTCAAATGTCTTTCTGCCATCCCAAATATTTCATGGTTATGGGGATTATTCGAACAAATGATCAAAAGGCTTTGCTTCCAAAATGTGAGCTTCCGTTACCCCGCTTCTTACTTAGATAATTTCTGCCCTTTCTCTCCACCTCAATGTATTTCTTTAAACCACAAATGTGAAGGGGATATTCCTGCATTCCAGGCTGCCACCTTCTGCACTGCATTAATCTCTGAGATCCTTACGTTACTTAAGGACTGTGATATTGGGGTAATTACCCAGCAACCAGTGGTAAAGTAATTTGAATTTAAATCTCTTAGTATTTCTTTCTTTAAGAATTAATTTAATCTTTCCTTCCTTGATGTTTTAGGGAGTAGTTAAGACACAGTAAAAGGAAGATGAGTTTTCATCTGTTTAGGAGGTGGTAGGGTTTCTTTCCTTTTAGATTTCAGTGTTGAGACCTTTGCACTTTCTATCTAGTCTTCCCAATAGACTTCAGGTTTATTCATCTTTAACCAGGAGAGATATTAGAACGTTTTTGTTTATTACAGGTAAAGGTATTGAAAGAAAAAAGAAAACATCATTTTACACTTCCATGTTAATTTTTTAAATGAAAATCAGTCATCCAAATCATTCCAGCCTTTCTAAATTCTAAAACATTAAAATTAATGTCAATTACATGTTGGATTAATATTTCTAATCACAGGCATATTTGTTTTGGATCACATTTATGACAAAATAATTTTACTTTTAAATTTGTTTTTATAGACTTTTTAGTGCCTCTGGGTCCTTGGCACAAGGAATTTAGGCACACTTTGCAGGACTTGGTGGAAGGTTATGGTGGTGGAAGTTTATATTAGTTACTTGGCCTTTGTAACAAATTGATTATCATTCCTCTATATCTTATGCCAAGTCACTGGCCAGGAAAACCATCCCTTATTTTATACACTTGTCTTTTGGCCTATGAAGTCTTCCTGGTGACTCAATTGATTATGTGATTTGTAGATGGATAATTACCAGTCAAAGTTAACCATGGACACAACCTTTTGCTGAGTGGCCTTGAAGCAGCTAAACTGCAGTATTTGCCTAATTTTTATGGGGGGTGGTAGTGGAGGCCTGTATATGGTGAAAGGCTCTAAAAACCATTACATCAAAATGACATTTTGTAGTCAGCAAAATTGTTTCTCAACCAGTGGCTTTTAAGGGTCAAAGGAAGAAAGCTGATTTAAGGACTTGAGAACGATTTACAGCATTAAAAATGCTTTCTAAACGTGCTGTGCATTTTATTATCTGGGGGGAAAATGGGCACTTTAAAAACACCTATCAAATAAGTAGCAAGAAAAAAAAAATAAGTAGCAAAATTCCTACATAGAATTGGGATTTCCACCAGAAAAAGGACAACAGATATTAATGGCATCTTCAAGTTGCTCAATTTAAGTGCAAATACCGTAAGACTAACTTGGAGTAATTGGTGAAGCTGAATAAAGATTTGAATTATAGAATACTTTCTTGTAGGTAAAAGACGTATGACATACATCCTGGCCTGGTAGAAGTCCTACTTTAGGAATGCAGAGGGAAGTTGGTGTTGGCTCTCCAAAGCCCTAACCTGAGATCTTTCCAGATGCACTATATGAATTCTCTTAAATAATCCTCAAGAATTGCTGTGTATGCTATGGATTGGCTTAACAAGTCTTTCCCCTAGTTGGCGTAGCCTCTGAACTGACCACCAGGAATTGGACGTTCATATTAGTACAGCCCAAATGAGTGGAATTTTGGTGTGTTTAAAATTAAGGGGATTAAAAAGCAAAATGAATAATAAGAATGCCAAAATTGATTCTTAAAGTCATGTTAGTCTTCTTTGGAAGAAGTTGTCTTCTATAACATCCCATGGGTTAGAATAAACTTGCCAGATGTTCAGTGGCCCTGAAAATAAACTCATGACACTGAGGCTAACCCCAAACCCATTGGCTATACACATTAGGATCATTTCTTTGTTACCATCGCTAGTTACTTCCAGTGTAATTAAGACCCTGTTATAATAGAATTCCTAACGCAATCAGCTGCACAAAACAAGAGAAGCTGTTTCAGGATGCAATTAGAGTGAAACTAAGTCAGGAGAACCTCAGGGATTATCAGTAGATGTGGGTGAGCCCCTGAAAATGGCCAATTTCCACCACGTCACACTTCTCATCTCTTTTGCAACAGGGCTACGTAAAAGGAAAGTAGAGGGTCGTTTTAATGGCTGCCACTTGTGTATATACCTAAATTTACACGTTATAACCTAATGTATATTCATGTCTGCAAATCACACTTGAAAGAAAACTAATGATATCAACTTTGCAGACTTTAAACAGTAGGAAATTTTGTAAAGGATTTCAGACCTTTCTCTGCACTTGGTTTTTTCTTTGTAGAATCTATGTACAAGGCGTTTTTCTTCCACTTTTTATGTTTTATGATCCTCCTTGCTTGTGAGAGAAAAAAAAAGAAGTCAATAGAGTAGATATTTTCTTCCTTTCAGACCAAAAGACAGGTTCAGATACTTTTTTCCTTCTTTAAATAGTTTCTTTAAATACATTTTAAAAATTCAGACTCTCTGCTGGTGATCCCTTTGCTCTTCTGAAGCCTACCCTTTTCTCGCATCAGTTTTGTGCTGCCCCTTCATGTGCTGTGGTATCACCATGGTATCAATCCCGGCTCATAATTATTTGTCTCCCATTTAGCCACTAGGTGTAAATTTGCTAACCGAAAAGGCGTGCTCTGACAGTTAATCTCGCTGTATGTCGAAAGGCTGAGCTCGCTGCACTGGAAAATTTCCCTGGGGGATTGCTCTGTAGAATGTGAGGCCATTTGTTGAGCTGTCTGATGTGGAAGGAGAGAAAATGAAAGGACCCGCCAGAGAGACGCAGCATCATACGGTGCCTTTCAGAGCAAAGAGGGAAATCAAAGGACAATTTCCGGCCCACACCAGTTCTGCAAGCATGTTCTTGGGAACTAGGGCATCAGGGATATTTTCCCATTAGTGGTTTTTGAGAAGTCACTGAGGGAGAACCCCAAATCACAGGGTTATGGCAAATTTAGTGATGGCCACAGACTGTGCTTAGAAATTACCACCAACCCAGAACCCTTCTGTCTGTGTCTGAGACTCACAAGTTCTTCAAGAGCCTATAAAAATGCTTGGAACCAGAAGAAAAAATATATATATATATTGGTTTTGACTCCAAAATTGAAAAAGGTATCTACAAAAATCAAGATTATTAAATGTTTAATTGAAAGTCTACAAAATATTTAATATTGGCCTCACTGAGTATTACATTTTGTCTTCTTAAAAATTCCATATGAAAACAAATTATGAATTCAATGTTTTCACTTTCCAAGATTTTGAGCATGCCAAGCCTAAATTAAATGAATTGCACATAGCCAATAATTTGAAATTCAAAATTGTAAGAATCCTTTCCATTTTTTTTCAGCACGATAATATATATATGTTTTATATGGGATGTGGGGGCATCTTAACATCTTTACATGACACGTGTGGTAGGACCTAAAAAAGAAAGCCTAGAATACGTGAAGGTTTTAAAACAGTTCTTTTCCAAGTGCATGATCACTCCTAAAGACAAACATCTGCTCAGACCCTAATGGGGAGGACCACAAGGCAAGACAGAGGACAGGTTCCAGTTTGTTCTTGCCAAGTGCACCTGTCGTTGAGGTGAAGCGACCGAGGCAGTGTCTAGGTGTGAGGAAATTCACAAAGCACCTGTACAGCGTTGAGAGGATCACAGGATGGTGCCCCATTCTGTGGAAGAAGGATAGCTCATGCTGAGTGGAGGGAGCAAAGCCGTCCAGTTGGGCCATGTTGGTAGAATTCCACTGTCCCTTGTCTGCGTCATGTTCTCTCCCAGCAGATGACCGAGCCCTCATGTGCCCTTGTGTTCTAAGCAACATTCCCCAACTTGCAGAGAGTTCCATTTTTAGAATAGAAAACGTGAGGTGGCAGGAAGAGGAGAAAAGGTGGATTATCTGAATTCCACATGTGATGATCCTAGTCTTCGATTCAGTGGCCTGACTTCTTCAGGCTTTATTTTATTCACCACACACGGGGCAATGAATGCAGACTCCCTCCAAAACATACGGGAAATGACATAACCACTAGTTAACAGTTATTATAACCAACGATAACCACTAATAACAGTTTGATATAATTCCTGCAGAATTTTTTTATTTAATACACTAAAGTATTATTATTTTCTCTTATGCAACAAAACAACAATAAATAAGGTTTTTAAATTTTTTCACTTAACAATATATCTTAGGTATTATCTGTGTTAGTATGTGGGAACTTGCCTCATTCATTTTAATGATCATGTGGTATTCCACAGCATGGCTGGGCCACAGTTGATGTAATTGCTCTGTATAGCTGGGCATTTGGGCTGGCCATTCAACTTTGACCTTTTAGGAGAGTGAATCATGTGCCTAAATAAACCAATATATATTGGCTAGAAATATATACCCTTAGCCCCTGTTTTGGCTTAACTCATCCCAGATGCAGAACAAACCAAATCTTTCTCTGTGCTGATGCTTGTTATTAAATGTAAATTCTGTGTGTGATTCCTTGTTTATTTATTTTTTTGTTCTTTGTTTTTGCCTTTTCCTCTTACGCAGTCATCTGCAACCAGTGACAAGGATGAACCGGCTCTCCCGGTAGGAAGCAGTGGCCCTGTCTGTACCTGCTTGTGCCTGTGGAAGGGGGGATGGGGGGAGGGGGGGGAATGAAGGCCTTGTGTGCTCAACAGATCATCCTCTCCCTTGGAATTCTTAGATAGTCTAACCCCCTGGTGTGTATGTATATGCTGTCCTATAATTAGCAGTTTCTAAGACTATGTTTCAAAAGTTTGAATTTTCTCTTCCCTTTGACATGACATTTATAGGAGTTTAAAAAAAGTGAGATATTTCCAAATTGTGTTCCAAGGGATGTTGAGCTGATATTTGGGGATACTGTTGGATCTAATGCTTGATGCTTGTTTTCTTTGTGTATCTGCATGCACATACTTTTTGACTGGAAATTTCTTTTGGTCCCATCAAAAGAAATGCTGCATGAGACCTATATATTCAATACATATATATAATGCCCAAAAGAATGCTTTAAGTTCTTCCGTAGGCATAATCCTCTTCTAATAAAGATCTCCACAGCAGAGTTCTTCCAGTTTCCCAGAATAAGGACCATAGTAACAGTGTTATGACAAATTATTATCAATAAACACATTTTCCAGTTCCTGTTCAATTAACACATCACATTTTTTGTTGTGCAGCTTGCAAAGGAAATGACCTTCACAGTTTTTGTGTTCAGCCATCAAACAGTGATTGCATTTCTACTCTCTTCAGGTCTCCTAACCTTGCTCCTAAAATATTTTGAACCTTAATCATCTGAATACTCCATAACTAAATAACACAATGCATTAAAAAATGTTACACTTTTAAGGGTAAAAGGACTAGCATGAAGATACAGATGACCTAGTCCTTCTTCCTGTAATGCTCAGAGCAAAGATTTCTAACACTCCTTGAGAGTCCATAGGACATGCCTGGTCTAGTAGCAGGCTAGGGGTACAGACCCCATCTTTTCCATTGAGGAGCTATATTCTGGCTCACCACTGAAATCTCAGTAATCCCCTCTGATTCTTCTCCAACTCTGTTGAATTGGGAATATGATTTCCAACATAATATCAATTATAATACAATCACACTAAGAAAGTAAGATTTCTCCATGTATCTCATAGTGAGATTTGACCCATACTTCAAGCTTACTGTACATTTCGTGTTTGTCTCCAAATGTGTGGACCATGATTGTTAACAAGTATTTTACAAAATAAGGGACCTATGGGCAACAGTTTGGAAACACTGCCCAAGTTAGGCAAGTTAGCCAGATTTCTATAGTGTTCGATTTAGTGGTCTAATATGTGTCTTGAAACTCTAAAGGTGACTTGGCCTAGGATGTAGCACTTTCCAAATGTCTTTGACCCTGGAGTCTCTCACTGGACATTCTTGAGGAAGCCCCCTCATGGGTCTGGAGTATGATGGAATATTTTGGAAAGCCCTGTATGTAAAGGGATGGAAGATGTAGTGGAAAATAATATTTTATTTTTACCTGACTCCAGAAAAAATTCATGTCAATCTTTAGCTCCAAAAGTTCAAAAAAAAAATTAATTCCCTTACATTACAAGACCTTCCTCCCCCTTAAATCTGTCTGTCTATAAAGCTACACTGCCTCTGAGCATCTTCCTCTGTGATCATCAGCACAAAATCATCCAAGGAGGAGAAAGCATTTCCTATTCAGGATAAAAATCTGTCAAAATACAGAGGGCTTGAAGGTTTTTTTAGACTGTTTGTTTTCAAAGATAAAAGAAAAAGAGTCTGTTGGTAACATTATCTCTAGAAGCTCATTCTTATTCTCTCACCTATCAGTCCCATTTATTTGACCAAAGGATCACAACTGGTAGGAGTTTGTGCCAAAGAGGCCCCCCCTTGAAGTTAGGAGGGTTCTCCGTGAATTCTTGATAAGAGCTTGTATCTCTTCAAATCTCTCTCTGCATAGACCATCCTACTTTCTGAATTCCAACTGTGGTCTCAGGCTAGACATGAGGTACCCCAGGAGATGGGTGAGATCCTTTGGGAAGCAAGGAGGAAATATTAGCACCTCTATCGTTTACTTTCTTTATCATTCTTCTTAACTTGTACTTTTGGAAATGTTTTTATATACTCTTATTTTGGTATGTGTGTCTATATAGATGTGGATATAGATATAAATAGAGCCATAGACATGGATATAGATACATACACACACTCTTAAACATTTACTGAGAGGATGCACAATCCGAAAATGTTAGCAACCACTCACTAGTTCAGATAGCCTTTGAGGAAAGCAGACCTGAGATCCATTCCTGCAGCCTCTGCCTGTTGTCTACGTGACTTGGACACCTCATTTCACTTCTCCGAGATGAAGCTTTCTCATCTATCTAAAGGGAATAACAACGATATCTACCTCAAAGGGTTAATTTTGAGAATGAGATAAACCAAGAGATGTGAAGCATATAGCATATTGCCTGGCATTTAGTAAGCTCTAAAAAAAAAATGGAAGCAATTCATTTATGTAGTAGACAAGGATGTGAGAAAGCCATTCACTCAGGGGGTTTGAAATGTACTTTGAAAGCTTTGGTTCCAAGAGTGTGTGATCCTATGACAGAAATGAGTGGCCACCAGGCTAGGTGAGGATTTTGTCTATCAGGCAGTGCCTTTCATTTCTGAGACTAACCATGTCTTTGGTTTCTCTGCTCAGGCTAAGCCACGTCTCCAGCGGGGTGGAAGTTCCGCTTCCCTTCACAACAGTCTCATGAGGAATAGCATCTTCCAGCTCATGATACACACCCTTGACCCGCTCGCCGAAGGTAAGCGTCGGGCTTTGATTTGGGAGCTTGTTTCGGGGAGAAGAGAGTGTCAGACGGCTTCTCTGCATAAAACACGTGTATGCGATCGTCATGCACACCTGACAGCATCCTCTCGTTTAGCATCTGCCAGGAGCAGCCCTGGCCCTTGGACGTGCTTTATCTGCAACAGCTCAGTTCATCATCGCTAGTTTTTGCACCAGGAATAGGATACGAGGTTCGTGTGCTGATTCTGTCTCTTAACGCCTCTGGCATAAATACAGTGTGTTATGACGCAGAGAGGACAAAAAGATTTTCTCTCTTCCAGCTGGAGAAACTGTTCTTTCTTTTAATCATCATTTCTAAGTTTCAAAACAAAGTCGTATGTGAAGATAAATTACGCACCCTAAAAAAGGGAGAGGGAAAAAGAACTCCATGACTTAGGAGGGCCATGAGTAGTTTGGGGAATGGTGTTCACTGCAGGACATTGATGTTGTACTGATACTTTGGCAGTGGGAGGGTGGGAGGTGAGCACCTAAGCATCCAAAGACCTCTCTCTATGATAACAGCTTAGGATCAGTCATTGGAGCCCCAAAGTCCTGGTTTGCTCACCTCCCATGGTAACCTTTTGAGTCATCACATAGAATCCAGTATCATGTACTTCCAGTTTTCATCACAATGAAGCCAGATTTACCATGTTTCTTGAATTGCATAAGTATCCTAAAAAATTAATTTTTTAAATTATGTGTCAAGTAAATATTAGTTTTTCCACTAGTGAGGGGTTCAAGTAAACCAAGTCTGTTTTCCCTTCATCCCTGGACCTTATAATCAGGCCTGATGTTTCACGGAAGCTAATGGGGATCGTGGAAAGAGTACAATCTGAGTTATGTGCCACTGGACACATCCAGGGAACGTGATTGTCAAATCATGTCACATAAATCAGATATCTTACCCAATATCAAGACTTTCTAAATAATTTCAAGGGTACAGGTGATCAAGAGATTCATACGATGTAAAGAAAAACATGGGACCCCGAGAGTGGATCCTCAGGTCCTATCTTTTCTCACTGGACACACACTTCTCACCCAGAATAACCGGTGAGCATCACAGGGTCACCTCTCACTGCAGGGCATGGAGCATTTCAGTTATCAAACATCTCCGTATTGTACTCCAGAGAGGTGTATAGCTGACATGATATTCTCCAAGGAGCCCTGCTTCACAGATCCTGAGATCTATGCACTAGAGCCAATCCTTAGCCAGGGACATCCTCAACATCATTACTCTATTTGCCCAGAGGTCCATTTGGCAAGGAGATTATACCTGGTCACCAGCCTTCTTTTCTTTCTCCCAGCATGCGCACCCAGAGAAGGGAGTGGAAGGATTGCAGGCGAACTGCTTCACCTCCTTTCTTCCCGCCACTAAGCAGTTGTGTGACTTTGGGCAAGTTAGGGTCTCTCTAGTACTTGGTTTCTTCATCTACAGTAATAGTTATCTTTGTTTGGCACCTTGTGATAAACTTATGCTTCACAATAACACTTCATAGCTAACAGTATTGTTCTCCTTTCACAGAATATTGTGCCACCAACTTAGATCTCAAATTTATCTCCTGTGCTCCCTCTGCCGGCACTTTATTTTAAGCCATCTTCATCACTTGCCTGGATTCCTGCAATAGCTTCCTAGCTGGTCTTCCCCTTCTTCCATTGCCTCCACCTAGACATATTAGCAACGCAGCAGCCCAAGTAATCTTCCAAAAAGGAAATCAAGTTGTGTCATTCCTACTTACAACCTTCAGTAGCTTCCTAGGGCTCTTAAGAAAAATTGTGAAATCCTTACCATGGTCGACATGACTTGCCTCTTGCTCCAAACGCAATTTCACTCATTTTGTTTTAGCCACACAGGCCTTTCTGTCCTCAGATATCTCTTCCCTGCCTCGGGGTCTTCGCATAGACTGTTCCATACACTAGAACACTTTTCATTCTCCCATGCCCTTCCATGTTTCCTACTTACTCCTTTCCATTCTTCAGCAGCCTGTCTGAATGACACTTCCTGACCATCCAGCATAAATCAGGGTCCCCAATATTCCTCTCTCAATGCATCCTTTAATTTTTCTTTATTTCTCACATTACAGTTTGTGTGACTATGTGTTTATTGCCTGTCTCTGCCAGGATACAGGAAATTTCATGAGAACAGGGACTCCATTTTATTTACTAGTTGTCCTCAAAGCCTAGCAGAGCACCTGACACCTAGTAGTTGCTAAGGCTCAGAAAGATTAAGGGACTTGGCCAACGTCATGATATTGACTTGAAATTTACATAATTATAAAGCAGAACAGGGTTTTTTGTGTTTTTTGTGGGATTTTTTTTTTGAGACCAATCTTGCTCTGTCACCCAGGCTAGAGTGCCATGGCATCAGCCTAGCTCACAGCAACCTCAAACTCCTGGGCTCAAGCGATGCTCCTGCTTCAGCCTCCTGAGTAGCTTGGATTACAGGTGCACACCACCACACCACACCGGCTAATTTTTTCTATTTTTAGTAGAGAAGGGATCTTGCTCTTGCTCAGGCTGGTCTCGAACTCCTGAGTTCAAGCGATCCCCCTGCCTTGGCCTCCCAGAATGCTAGGATTACAGGCATGAACCACCACGCCCAGCCAAGCACAGGTTGAAGATAGTCGGTGAATTATACCTTGGCTATTTTGAGCAACCTTCTTCTCCACCCCATTTCCCTGTGGAACCGTATAAGAGAAGAAAAGAATGATTTTATCTGCTCCAACTCAATTATGAACAAACAACTGAGTATCTTTATTTTTAGCAAGGCAGTGTTACGTAGTAATTAAGAGGACAGACTCCAGAACGGGACTCTGGGTCCAGATCTGGGTTCTGCATTTACTAGCTGTGTGACTTTGGACAAGTCACTTAACCTCTCTGTACTTTAGTTTCCTCTTCTGTAAAATCAGGGTGATATATAATGATGTCTGCATCATAGGGTTGTTGTAAAGATTAAAAGAGTGAATATACGCAAAGTATTTAACACACTGCCTAGCACACCATAAGTACCATATGCAGGTTTGGAATTATTCTGCTTCTTCATTTTGAAAAATAATACAACACATGATTCTTAAAAATTCAAAAGGTTAGGGTGAAAAAATTCTTCCTCTGCATCAACCCCCTGACTTTCTCCAGTTCCCCAATTCTTCACAGAGGAAACCACAGTTAGCAATTTCTTGGGACACCTTCTATAGTATATCATATGCAACTCGGTGTGTGTGTGTGTCCTTGCCCACAGATCTCAACAATCTAAATTTCTCTGTTTTTCTGTTTGTAGGAATTCAGTTTCTGGTAGGGCTTGTTTTTGTTTTTTCTTTTTGGAGAGGAGGTTGTGTTTTGTTTCTGTGAGATAAGAGAAAGTGAATCTGGGTCGTCTCGGAGTTGGGCCATCAGTGATTTTCCAAAACTCCTGGCCCTTGTGGAGCTGTGCTACGATTAAACTGTTTGTTCCTGCTGTAGCAAGATGTGCCTTCTGAATCCGGGCACCTGCTTTCAAGGTGAAGCCTCTCCCTGGAAGACGTGGAGGCCTCCAGTGGTGTGAATCTGAGAGAGACTGAGAGTCATAATCAGCTCTGGTCTTCAGTGATTAGAAAATATGAAAAGCACTTCAATGCTTTAAAATTGCTCCGTAGCACGCGGCCAAGAAAACAGATTGCTCTGGTATTTTTCCCCCAAAATTCACAATCATTTTCCATTCCGAGAACAGCCCAAAAAAATTAACCCACAGCTCTCAGAAATAGTCGTTTCTCTTTTAGTTTGCATCCAATCACTTGAATTCACACATCCTTGTGCCAAACTGCCACCTTTTAACAATGTGGAGCAGGCAGGTTACATCACCAAGTTGACAGCATGAACACTGCAGTAGCTCCCCTGTCACACTAAAGGACAGTTCCTGGATGTTACGGGTGTTCACCTGGCTGGGCAGTGCATTGGCACCACTGGCATAGGGTCATTGTTCACAAAGAGAAGTATTCAGATTCATTTGAACACATCGTCTAGCACAGATGGCCTATGGAAACACATTTCCCTTTGTCTCATCTGTGCCACTCAGGTGTCTTTGTCCTGCAAAATGCAGTGATTGAGCCCTTGCCTAAAAGCCTTCATTGGTGGTTGGTTCAGCTTCTGAGCCTGAGTCACAAGCAGCCGTGTTTGTGTTTCAGTTATCTATTGACATGCAACAAAGCACCCCAAAACTAAGTGACTTAAAACCACCACCGTGTTATTATTACTTATGATTTTGTGGATCAGCAATTTGAGCAGGGATCACCTGGTTCAGTCTTCTGTTCCATGTGGCATCATTAGAGGTTGCTTGATGATGTTCAGCTGATGGACGGGTAGCTTAGAAGGTTTACAGGGGCCTCCCTCCCATGTCTGGCACTTATGAAGGCACAGCGGGAAGCCTGGGCTCGGTTGGGCCCCTCTGACTCTCCGTGTTTCCTCAGAACCTTTCCACGTGGATGGACTTCTTACACGGTGGCTAAGGGTTCCAGGAGGCTCAAGTGGAAGCTGCAAAGCTTTGTATGACCTAGCCTGAGAAGATGTGCCTTCTACTGCCTTCAGTCAAGCAAGCAGTCACTAGGGCCAGCCCAGAATCAAAGGGAGGAGAATGAGACTCCCCCTCTCAATGGGAAGAATATGAAAGAATTTAAAACCACCATGAATCTAACGTAGTCTGTCTCAGGGACACACATCAGTGATTGGTTCATCTGTCCGTTGTTCCTTAGTGTGCTCTGGGCAGACCACACTGTGTGGAAAGGACAAAGCCAGCCTGCCTAGCTGAAGTTTAGTCCAAGCAGAACTGAGCAGTGCCTTTGCAGGGACAAAAACTTCTGAACAGGACATTGTTCATGAGAACAAGGAATCTACCTAAGGCACAGATGAATGGTCAGAATAAAGATTTTGTTTTTATTTATAGCAAAGTCTTGGGGAACTAGAATTATCAGTCTTTGAGATCACAGCATGGCAGTCTGAATTGATCTTTCTAATAAATTCAGTATCTCACATTGATTTTAACATTTTCTCTAAATAAGCCATTATATTTACTCAAGTGTACATCTTTATGAACCTAAAACAAGGTTGCTGGATGTTGCACTTTTTGAGTGAGAAGTAGCTTCAGCTATCAATTTGTCTAATGATAATGCCATGAACCAGCACTTGCAGAGTGCTTACCACACGCCAGGCACTACGCAGAGTGCTCTAGATAAACCATCTCATTTAATCCTTCCAGCAGCCCTGCTCCGTCATTCAGAGGATACCGATGTGTAAAGAGGCTTTGTCTTGCCTCACCAATAACACAGGAAGCAAATGGTAGAGACAGAATTTCAACCTATATCTGCCTGACTCAAAGTCTGTGTTTGTAGTTCTTGTGCTATTCTGCCTCCTCATGTAACTTCATTTCCAACCCAGCACTCCTTGTTTTCCTGGTGTAGACACCAGCCTCAATCTTGGGAGCTCCAACCTATCCCTAGACTAGGGATATTATTATTATTATTTAATACTATTATTATTATTATTGCACCTATTCAGGAAGACTTGAATTGCCTCCTTTGCCAGAGTTTTTAAAAAGTTCTCCTTTCCTCTGATTTGAAGCAAGGAGGAAAAAATACAATGCTGGGGATAAAGGTGCTCAGGGTTGAACTTTGGGGTAAAGAGGAGCATAGAAAAAAAATGGTGATATCTTCCCTCTCTTTACCCTTCAAGCCCTGTTGGTCCTGTGCTTTTTTGGTTTCACTGTTGCACAATGTTTGGCCTTGAACTTCTCCTGCAGCCCAGGCACCCCTCTCTAGGCAGGACCAGGCAGGTCATGTCAGGCAGGTGTATATCTGTCTCCCAAAGACGGCAGAGAAAAGAGGGCCACAGTCTCTTCTGGTGATCAATCACAGTCACCACAAAGCAAATGACTATTAAAAATTCAGGGTGAAAATTACCATGACCAAAGAGACAATAAAATTGAGACAAATGCAGGAGCAGAGAGGCAAGATAGCTGACTAGAGACATCAGTCACCAGATGGTCTCAGAAAGAAGAAAAAGTTTTAGATGAAGAAAACATAACCCAGGTGTAATTCTGAGTAAAAGTGCCAGAACCTACTGGAGACTCCATGGGAAGAAGTTGTGGAGCAGAGCAAGATGTCAGCAAAGAATCTAGAGGCCCATAGAAAGGGTCGGTGGGGGTGTTTGTTTTTCCTCCCCTCACACTTCTAGCAGACTGCAGGCTCCTGAACTGTTGGGCAGCTTCTCCAGCCACATAAGCCCAAAAGTTGCTGCCACCAGTGAACTGGGAGCTTCTTGAGAAGAGAGCACTGGGCTGCCGGTCCCTCTCTCTCACCACAGACATGAGCTAAGGCAGTGGGCGCCATACTGCTTTTCCACCATTGTGTGCCTTTGTTCCCCCCTAAGCAGCTTCAGCCCTTCAGTGTCCTTGTCACTAGTCCCCACACAAGTATTTCCCAACTCCTGCCCAGATTGCGGTGGCCACAGAGGGCTGCTGGGTCCTGGAGGAACTGTGCACATTCAAGGCAGGCTGCCTTCAGAGGAGAGGAGAGTGCAGCAAGCTCCCAGGGGACCCTTGGGACAAAGGGGACCAGAGTGCCAGCTCTCCTCCACTCAGACTCTTCTCTTCCTCCTCCCTTTCCCTGCCCACAGCTGCCAACATAGATGTGGCAGTTCCCACGTGAGTCAGCACGGGTGTCCCAAGGTACGATTGAGCTGGGGCTCCCAGGAGTGGCTGCTTCCCCTCTGTTGGCATGCCCATTGCACCGAGGCGTCCACAGAGAATGGGGCTCATGCCTTGCCTCTTAAAGACCTGAAGCAGACCAAGGGGTGCTAGGACTGTGAGCTCCCTGCCAGCAGGCCTTCCCCTGGGCTGCCTGCCTGGCTGTTCCAGCAGAGCAGGGCATACCCCAAAGCAGAGGGCCATTAAGCCTACTTGAGTACTCCATGGGCAACTTGGGACCAGCATGTTTCTCCCTGGAATGGTCAGGGATTGAACTTGGGGGATAAGAGGACAGGTCCACAAGCCAGACCCCATGCCCCCAGGAATTGATCCTGTTGTTTGGGGACATGGCGGGGGAGATGTGTGAACTAATATTAGGAGGCAAGGGAGCCCATGTGGGCAAAACTAAAGGAACTAAAGGAGAGTCCAGTGAGCTGCAGCATGCCCACAGAGCACCCCTCCCCCAACAGAAAAGCCACCCTTTCAGTCCGGGGCAGATCCTGGGCAGGAAAGCTCCCAGGGAAGCAATGGCTTTGCTGGTGAGCTCACCTAGTTTGGGCTGCTGCTTGTGGCCAGATGCCAGAAGGAGATCAGAGGGATAAGGGAAGAGGGAGAAGAGCAAACTCACTCCCAACAGCCAGACTGTGAATCCCAGACTGCCCTCCCCTGCAAGCAAACTTTTTGGCTTGGTGGGGCCACTTCATCCCCTCCCTAGTGGCTTTCCCCAGCGGCCTAGGAGCTGACCCTTGATCCCTGCTGAGACAGCTCTTATACCTGTCTTTGTGGAGGCTGAAGGCAGGCTCATCTGACCCAGCCCCACCCAGCCTCACTCCCCCCATCTAACCCTGCTGTGGTAGAGAATAAGGAGTCCTCTGGGAGCTCTGGGGCCCTGCCCACCACCTGGGGCATTTCACTGCTTCTCCTGAGGGAATAGAGCTGGGTCCCATAAAACAACACTGAAGCTGGCTGTTACCACCAAGCACCACCTACTGGCAGGGAGGACAACTTGTACAGCCCTTTATAGCATTTACTGACTCAATCATACAGGGCATGTCTAACTCTAACCTACAAGCAACACCTACTATCTCAAATTAAACAGCATCCCAATATAATTCACATTATCAAGAAGACCACAGGGCTGGCAGAAGAGGAAAGATTTCAAAAACCTCCATCTTCCCTCATCGACAAGAGACAGGGAATCTGCCCACACACATAGTATACCACTGGTACGGCCTACAAATAACGAGCAATTGAGAAAACCACCACATCAAGGATATCTATAACCAAAGTATCCATCCAAAACCTAGATCCCCATCAAAGTACCCACAAGCAAAGTGAAAGGTTCTGATGCAACATATGCTACAGGCATACCCTTTAGAGTGAGGGAGCTGGAAAATTCCTATCTAAACAAAAGATAGATTTTGTTTGTCTTCTTGTCTTCTTGTCTTCTCAAGACAAGAAGTAACAGCTGCTCAAGATGAGAAGGAATCAATGCAAGAACTCCAGAAGTATGAAAAATCAGAGTGAAAGGACCTCCCCAAAGGAGCACACCAGCTCTCTAACAATGGATCCAATCAAAATGAAAATACTGAAATGACAGATAGAGAATTCCAAATATAGATTATAAGGAAGCTCAATGAGATCCAAGAAAATGGAAAACCAACTAAAAGAAACCAGAAAATAATTCAGGAAATGAATGAAAAATTTTCTGAAGAGATAGATATATTTAAAAAAAAAAAAACAAATAGAACTTCCAGAAATAAAAAAATTCATTTAGAGAAATATAAAACACAGTGGAAAATTTTAAAAATAGAGTAACCCAAGCAGAAGAATGAATTTCAGAGCTTGAAGACAACTCTTTCAAATTGACCCAGTCAGTCAAAATCAAAGAATAAAGAATTAAGAAGAACAAAGTCTATAAGAAATATGGGATTATGTAAAATAGCCAAATATAGCCATCGTACGCATCCCTGAGGGTGAAGAAGAAAGAGCAAAAGGCTTGGAAAACCTATTAGAGGGAATAATTGAGGAAAACTTCCCTGGCCTTATTAGAGATTTAGACATTCAGATACAAGAAGCTCCATAAACATCTGAGAGATTGCTTGCAAAAAGGTCATCATCAAGGCATATAGTCATTGGACTGGCCAAAGTCAATATGAAGCTGGAACTCCTATGAGCCATAAGGCAAAAACATCAACTCACTAACAGCAAACTTCTCAACAGAAATCTTACAAGCTAGAAAGCACTGTGGTCCTATCTTTAGTCTCCTTAAACAGAATAATTGCCAGCCAAGAATTTTGTATTCTGCAAAATTAAGTTCAATAAATAAAGAAGAAATAAAGTCTTTCCCAGACAAGCAAACACGAAGGGTATTTGTCCACTAGACTTGCCCTACAAGAAATGCTTAAAAGTATTCTTTACATGGGCCATAACAATCAATAACCACCAGTGTAAAAACGTCCAAAAATTAAAACTCACAGCTCTTATAAAACAGTAACACAGGCCGGGCGCTGTGGCTCATGCCTGTAATCCTAGCACTCTGGGAGGCTGAGGCAGGCAGATGGCTCAAGGTCAGGAGTTTGAAACCAGCCTGAGCAAGAGCGAGACCTCATCTCTACTATAAATAGAAAGAAATTAATTGGCCAACTAAAAATATATAGAAAAAATTAGCCGGGCAGGGTAGCGCATGCCTGTAGTCCCAGCTACTTGGGAGGCTGAGGCAGAAGGATTGCGTGAGCCCAGGAGTTTGGGGTTGCTGTGAGCTAGGCTGACGCCAGGGCACTCACTCTAGCCCGGGCAACAGAGTGAGACTCTGTCTCAAAAAAAAAAAAAAAAACAGTAACACAAGGGAGAAAACAAAGCAACTGGGTAACAATCAACATGATAACCAGAACAGATTCTCATATATCAATACTAACTTTGAATGTGAATGGTCTTAATTCCCCCCCTTAAAAGAGGTAGATTGGCTGGGTGGATTAAAAAAATAACAACCAAAAAATGTGCTATCTCCAAGAAACTCATTTAACTTGCAAAGATTCTCATAGACTCAAGGTAAAGGAGTGAGAAAAAATATTCCATGCAAATGAAAACCAAAAGCAAGCAGGAGTACCTATTTATTTTCATATCAGATCAATTAGACTTTAAATAATCGTTAAAAAAAAGACAAAGGTAGTCATTATATAATGATAAAGGGATCAATTCAACAAGAAGATATTATATAAAAATCATAAATATATAGGTACCTAATACAAGAGCTCCCAGATTTATAAAACAAATTCTACTAGAGCTATGGAAAGAAATAAACAGCAACAAAATAATAGCCAAGGACTTAAATACTCCACTGACAGAACTAGACAGGTCATTGAGGTAAGAGATCAACAAAGAAACACTAGGCCAGGTGCAGTGGCTCATGCCTGTAATCCTAGCACTCTGGGAAGCTGAGGTGGGCAGATCGCTCAAGGTCAGGAGTTTGAAAACAGCCTGAGCAAGAGCAAACCCCGTCTCTACTAAAAATAGAAAGAAATTAATTGGCCAACTAAAAATATACAGAAAAAATTAGCCAGGCAAGGTGATGCATGCCTGTAGTCCCAGCTACTCGGGAGGCAGAGGCAGAAGGATTGCTTGAGCCTAGGAGGTTGAGGCTTCTGTGAGCTGACTCCACGGCACCCTAGCCTGGGCAACAGAGTGAGACTCTGTCTCAAAAAAAAAAAAAAGAAACACAAGATTTAAGGGAATGGGTAAATTCACAGCTAATGGGTACAATGCACACTCTCTGGGGGATGGGCACACTTATAACCTTGACTCAAATGGTACAAAAGCAATTTATATAACCAAAATGTTTATACCCCATAATATTCTGAAAGAAAAATAAGAAAAAAAAAGAAACACTAGCTTTAAATGGGACTCTAGAAAAAATGGACCTAACAGATACTTACAAAACCTCTACCCCAAAACTGCAGAATATACATTCTTTTCATCAGCACATGGGACATTTTCCAAGGAAGATCATATGGTAGGCCATAAAACAAATCTCAGCAAATTTGGAAAAAATGAAATTATACCATATATCTTTTCAGACCACAGTGTAATAAAACAATTCTACTAGAAACTCTCAAAACTATACGAATACATGGAAATTAAACAAGCTGATCCTGAATGATCCTTAGGTTATTGACGAAATCAAGATGGAAATTTTAAAAAAAATTCAAATTGAATGGCAAGGGCAATACAAGCTTTCAAAATCTGGGATACAGAAAAAGCAGTGCTAATAGGAAAGTTCATAGCTTTAAATGTTTACATAAAAAAGACAGAAGGATCACAAATTAATAAGCTAATGACACACCTCAAGGAACTAGAAAAAGAAGAACAAACCAAATACAAAGCTAGCAGAAGGAAAGAAATAACAAAGCTCAGAACAGAACTAAATGTAATGGAAACCAAAAAAAATATAAAGGATCAATGAAACGAAAAGGTAGTTCTTTGAAAAGATAAACAAAATCAATAGATCACTAGCTAGATTTACCAGAGATAGAAGAGAAAGGACTCAAATAAGCTCAATCAGAAATGAAAAAGGAGACATTACAACTGATACTACAAAAATACAAAATATCATTCATGACTACTATGAAAACCTCTACACACATAAACTAGAAAACCTAGAGAAAATGGATAAATTTTTGGAAACACACAACTTTCCAAGCCTGCATCAGGAAGAAATAGAAATACTGAACAGACCAATAACTAGTAGCAACATTGAAACAGTAATAAGAAAATCTTCCAACAACAACAACAAAAAGCCCCGGCCCAGACAGATTCACAGCCATATTCTACCAGACCTACGAAGAAGAACTGGCACCCATTCTGCTGAAACTGTTCCATAACATCGAGAAGGAGGGAGCTTCCCTAACTCATTCTATGAAACTAGTATCACCTTGATACCAAATCTAGGAAATGACACAACAAAAAAGGCAAACTACAGACCAATATCCCTTATGATCATAGAAGCAAAAATCTCCAGCAAAATAATAGCAAATAAAATTCAATAGCCGATCAGATCAAAAAGATAATCCACCACAATCAAGCAGGTTTCATCTCAGAGATGCAAGGATTGTTCAATATACACAAATCAATAAATGTAACCATCTATTGAGATGACCATATGATCATCTCAATAGATGCAGGAAAAGCATTCAATAAAATCCAGCACCCTTTCATGATAAAAAAAAAAAAAAAAAACTTCAACAAACTAGGCATAGAAAGAACATATCTCAAAATAATAAATGCTATATATGACAAACCCAGAGCCAACATCATACTGAATGGGGAAAAGATGACAGCATTCCCCCTAAGAACTGAAACAAGATAAGGGTACCCACTGTCACCACTTCTATTCAGCAAATACTGGAAGACTGAGTCAGAGAAATCAGGCAAGGGAAAGAAATAAAGGGCATCCAAATTAGGAAAGAAGAGCTCAAACTATCGCTGTTTGCCAACAATATGATCTTGTATTTAGAAAACCCTAAAGACTTTAACAAAAGATTCCTAGAATTGATAAATAAATTCAGCAAAGTCTCAGGCTACAAAATATATGTACACAAATCAGTAGAAATAAATATGATAGAAATAAATATTTCTATATATTAATAACAGTCAAGATGAGAGTCAAATCAAGAATGAAATACCATGTACAATACCTGCAAAGAAAATAAAATACCTAAGAATATATTTAACCAAGGAGGTGAAAGATCTCTACAAGAAGAGCACAACGATGGTGAAAGAAATCATAGATGACAAAAACAAATGGAAAAACATCCCATGCTCATGGATTAGAAGAATCAAAATTGTTAAAATGCCCATACTGTCCAAAGTGATTTACACATTCAATGCAATTCCCATCAAAATGCTGATGTTATTTTTAACATATATATAAAAAATAATCCTAAACTTCACATGGAACCAAATAAGAGCCTGAATAACCAAAGCAATCTTAAGCAAAAAGAACAAATCTGGAGACATCACAATACCTGACTTTAAATTATACTACAAGGCTATGGTAACCAAAACAGTACATTATTGGCATAAAGGTAGAGACGTAGACCAATGGAATAGAATAAAGAACCCAGAAATAAAACCATATAGCTATGATCAACTGATTTTTGACAAAGCAAACAAAAACATACACTGGGGAAAGGAAGCCCTATTCAGTAAATGATGCTGTGGATAGCCACATGCAGAAGAATGAAACAGGATCCCTATCTCTCAACATACACAAAAATTAACTCATGATGGATTAAAGACCTAAATGTAAGGCCTGAAACCATAAAAATTCTGGCAGAAACCATAGGAAAAACTCTTCTAGATATTGGCCCAGGCAAAGAATTTATGACTATGACCACATAGGCAAATATAGCAAAAACAAAAATATAATTAAATTAAAAAGTTTCTGCACTGCAAAGAAAATGATCAACAGAGTAAACAGACAACCTACAGAATGGGAGAAGATAGTCACGAACTATACATCCAACAAAGGGCCAATATCTGGAATCTACAAAGAATGCAAATAAATCAGTGAGGAAAAGAAGAATAACCCCATTAAAAAGTGGACAAAAGATATGAACAGAGTTTTTTCAAAAGAAGATACACAAATTGCCAACAGACATATGGGAAAATGCTCAACATCACTAATCATCAGGGAAATGCAAATTAAAACCACAATGAGATACTACCTTACCCCTATCAGAATGGCCATTATTAAAAAGTTAAAAAAAAACAGTAGATGATGGCATGGATATGGTGAAAAAGGAACACTTATATGCTGTTGGCGGGATTGTAAATTAGTAAAACTTCTATGGAAAACAGTATGGAGATTCCTCAAATCGCTAAAAGTAGACCTAACATTTGATCCAGCAATCCCACTACGGGGTACCAACCCAAAGGAAAAAAAGTCATTATATCAAAAAGATTCCTGGACCCAAATGATTATTGCAGCACAATTCACAATCATAATGACATGGAATCAACTTAAGTGCCCATAAATTCATGAGTGGATATAGAAAATGTGGTGTGTGTGGAGCACATCATGGAGTACTACTCAGCCATAAAAAAGGAATGAAATAATGTCTTTTGCAGCAACTTGAATGGATCTAGAGACTATTATTCTAAGTGTAGTATCTCAGGAATGGAAAAACAAACACCACATGTTCTCACTAATAAGTGAAAGCTAAATGATGTCTACACATGGTCATAAAGTGATGTAAAGGACACTGGAAACTAAGAAGGGGGAGAACGGGGAGGGGATGAGGGATAAAAACTTACCTATTGGGTACAATTTACTCTATTCTGGTGACAGGCATGCTAAACAGCCTGATTTTAGCATTATACATTTCATCCATGTAACAAGAACACTTGTACCCCCTAATATTCTAAAATAAAAATTATAAAAAATATTTTTTAAAGAAGCAATAAAATTATTTAAAAAGAGAGGATCTACTATATGGTAGTATTTTTCCTGAACATAATGTATCATTATCACTATTGGCAATAGTAGCTTCCACTTTTTGAACACTTATCTATTATCTCATATGAATATCATTTTCCCTACTTCATGGATGCATATAGAGGCCCAAGGCAGTTTGGCGACTTGCCCAGGTGTATGTTATATCCATATCCAGGTTGAGCTGGTTCCAAAGTCATTCTCCTACACACCTGTCTACTTGCTTAGTACTAAGGAACCAAACACGTAAGATCCCAAACATGACTGAAGGAGATGAGAACTGTTTCCTATCCTTGTTTTTGTTTGGTTGGTTGGTTGATTGGTTGGTTGGTAGGTTGTTTTTGGAGATGGGGTCTTGCTATGTTGCCCAGGCTAGACTGACACTTCTGGTCTTAAGCAATCCCCCCACCTCAGCCTCCTGGGCAGCTGGGACTACAGGCATGTACCACCACACTTGGCTTGCTTTCTATCTTTGATAAAGAAGTGTGAGCACTGAATCATCAGAGAGGAAGTCTAGCATAGCACTCTTCAGAGTTTAGATTAAATCTGGAACTAGACCCCCTGGGTTCCACTTCTAGCTCTGTCTTTCACTAGCTGTGTGACCTTGGGTGATTTGTTTACCCTCTCTGTGCCTCGGCCTTCTGATTTGTAAAAAGAGAATCATAATAATACCTACTTCATAGGGTTGTTTTAAGAGTTTATGAGCTAATATATGCCAGGAGCATAGGCGCATGCCTATAGTCCCAGCTACTCAGAAGGCTGAAGCAGAAGGATCACTTGAGCCAAGGAGTTTGAGGCCAGGGCAACATAGTGAGACCCTGTCTTTAAAAAAAAAAAAAAAGAGTATATGAGCTAATATATGAAAAGCACTTAAAACAGGGCCTGGCAGAGAATAATTGCCAGTTAAGTGCTGAATGTTATTGCTAAGAAAGGACAGAAAAGGTCCTCAAGATAGAATCTTGCTTGCTCAAGATAGTACTTCCACTTGATAATAATAGCTTCTTTTAGCTGTCACATTTGAGCACTTACTAGGTACCAAGTACTATGCTTTGCAAATATTATCACACTCAGTCCTCTCAGCAAGCCAATGAGAGAGGATCTGTTATCTTCATTTTAAAGAGGGGCACCCTGACACCCCAAGTGGTTTTCTTACCTGCCCCAGGTCACAGCTCAAGGATAATAAAGCCAGGTTTTTAATGCAGTTTGTCCTAGCCAGCCCTGCTGCTTAATGTTCTCTGTTCCCATCTCTCACGGGCAGTCCCCTGCCAGTGTCACACTGCTCAAATGAGACAGATTTGGGGAAAACCATACCATGTAACTCCATGGTAGACCCCAGCTAAGGTCAAATGTGTTCATCTTCTTCTTCCCACCCCTAGTAACCTTCGCTCTGTCTTCTCACACTCCCCATGTCCCTCCCTTTGAAGGGCCCTCTGTTGGCCCAGGAGTCCAGCTTATTTACAGCAGCCCTGAATCATTCCTCAGAAAAGGCATGCCCCAAAACTGTCAACTGAGAATGCAGGTTCCCCCAAAATGTAAGTGAAATTGTGCCCCACCGCTGCTCAAAACAATCTCGCCATCAGTAAAAGCCCTCGAGGTGGCCCTAGACTCCCTGGGGCTTGCCTCTCCACCTCTCCTCTTTTCCTTTCCTCCTTCCACCCCTCCTCTCCTCCCCTGCCCTCCTCTCCTTTTTCTCTCCTCATCTCACTCTGCCCTTCTCTCTTCCCGCTTGTGTGTCTTTTCCTTGGTTCTACTTCTCTGGCTGCCTAGCAGCTCCTTCTCACAAATTCTAAGCACACTCCTGCCTCAGGGCCTTTGCACATGTTCCCTCTTCCCCTAGATATCCACATGACTCCTGTCCTCCCTTCTTTCAAGCCAACCTTCAAATGTCACCTGATGAGAGAGGCTTTAATCAATGTTTTTAAAATATCAGAATCAAAGTAATGATAGTCAGAGTTCTCATTCTCCCTCGCCCTGCTCAATATTCTCCCTAACACTCATCATCATCAATGCGTGTATTTGTCGTGTGCTGCCTGTCTCTACCCTCACATCTCCAACAGGGCAGGACTCAGAGCAAGCTTTGCCGTATCCCCAGTGCCTGGCACAAGTGGGCCCCAACACATTATTTGTTGAATACATTGAATGAATACTTGCTTTTGTAATTTTTTTTGCTTGAGAACTGTATATCTCTAGCCATGTAGATTTTCTTAATCCATGCTCTGTCAAAGGGCTCTTTTGGTGTGCCCAACAAAGCCCTATTCAACTCATGACTGTGTTGCAGTAGTGAATAGCAATCACATCTGGTTTGGCCACCATTGTATCCCCAGCCTCTAGCACAGCACTGACATTAAGTAGGTTCTCTGTCAATATTTGCTGGATGATTGAATAAATCTCCCTCTAGTTACAGGGTCACTGCTGCAATGGGAAATGTTTGCTTTCTGCCTCTCACCTTATTGATGAGTTCTCTTGTCGCTTTCTTCCTCTTTTGCTTCCAAATACTTTGCTATTCTTTCATTTCCTTTCCTTTTCTTCTCTTTGACATAGGATTGGTTCTTTCACTTGTGTTCCCTTGGCCTAATTATATATGTTCAAAGGATGACCATTACAATGAAACTCAAAGAAATTTATTGTTTTAACCATTCATTTGTTTTACAAATTCAAACACCTGTGAAATAGCCTCCACCACGTAATTTGGTGTTAAGATGAATTTGAGAAGAAAACTGCAAAAAAAGAAGCTTCTCATTCGATTTCCATGGACTCTTGGGTATTCTTCTTCTAATAATTTCTCCTTCCTTGTAGAGATGCAAAATGTGATCTACATTTTTTTTTGTTGTAACAACAATTTAATTACTAATACCGATATTTAACAAATAAGTGCATTAGATACCTTAAGAAACATACAAGTAGGAATACTACTTATCTAGTGGGCCTGTAATTGAACTAAAGGATTATTTAACTACAGGACTTGAGCCAGTTTAATCCAGCAGGTCCCGTGCCTGACATACAATTCCCTTGAGGCTGTTTTTCATGGCAAAACCTTCAGAATCCTGTAATGAGATGTCTGAAAGTGACCCCATATTCATAATATGTTGCCTCCCTTATCTGCAAATTTTTCCCATGCTAAGCTCACTTTATGGCATCAGAGCTGGTCTCTGCTGCTGTTACTTTCCAGCCAACACATTTATTATTGTTATTATTTATAATAACTTTTATTATTATTTATTATTATATTTTATTTACAATAATATTTGTTACTCTTCATTCATATTGGGTGGGGAGTCTCCTGGGAGCATTTCTCCCGCCATTCTAAAGGACAGGTTTGCTTCCTCCCTCCTCTCTGATGGCTGCCGTGACATCCTGGTGCCATCGCTCCCATTCTGCATCAGTCTGGTTCAGGCAATGAAGGATAAGCAGATGGCCTCCATGGCCTGAATTCCAGACCATCTCAAATGTAAAAGCCTCACAAATGAGTAACAAATATCTAATTTTTCACCATCTTCCCTGTTTTCACCAACTCTAGATCATGGGTTTTCAGATATCTTTTTTAATAGAAAAGCCCTTAGTTCAAAAAAATTTCCACAGGGAAGAGTAAATAATTTTTTTAACTGTCGGAATGACTAAGAGTATGCTCATATTAGATTCTTTATCAGTGTGCCTAACTCAATAGCCTGGCTGTAGACTAGCAATAATAAACACGAAAGAAATAAAGACCCCACTGTGACAGAACCATAAAATACCAAAGATTAACTCAAAAGAATTGTCTAAGAACTTTATGGCAAGAATAATCATCATCATTTATGAAGAACATAAAAGAAGATATAAATAAATGCTAATAAATTATAAAGATGTCAGTTCTCCCCAAATTAAACTCTAAATGCAACTCAATCCTAATTGAAATACCAAAAAGATATTTTGTGAGACTTCATAACTTGATTTGCAAATTTATGTAAAATAAGCAAGAAGAGCAAAGCTACTTTTGACAAAAAAAGAACCAAAAACATGTGCTCACCAGAGGCCAAGAGATATCACAAAGCATCTGCTTTTAGATGCTCTGGGAGGAAGGCAGAGAGGCTGGATCAGAGGCAGCTGGGGTCTCGTCTGTGGCCGTCTTTGAAGGGTTCACTGGAGTAAGGTGTGAGCACCACTACCCTGGACGAATCCATTAATTGCTCTTGGGGAAACACAGTGTGTGAGGCAGGAGAGGGGCTTCCTGTAGCATTAGCGTCACCTGTCGGGAGGGACAGGGCCTCATTCCTGCAGCAGTGCAAGCACACATTTGTGCATGCAGCATCACGCCATGACAAGCGCCCTGGCGCACCTACAGAGCAAGCATGACGGCCGACCCAAAGTAAGCCCTCGACACAGGTGAGCTCAGCTTGCCAGATCCTGAGGAAGCCATACCATTGTGTGAACCCTGAGGACAGGCCATGAGGGGAGATTCGTGGATAAAGTGAATTTTGAGAGTGGGTTCTTGAAGGAGATGAGGGGCATGAGCAAGCAGAAGAACTGGCTGGCTCAGGGAGACCCAAAACTATGTATTGTTGGCCCAACCAAAATGGAGGCTCCTTTGAGATGAGCAGACACGCAGATCTTTTCCCCCTGAACTAACATTCTAGCAGTTTCTCCTGTTGAGGGGTGCTAGGGGAGTGTGTGTGTGTGTGTGTGTGTGTGTGATTTCAGGATAGGAAGCTAGGGATCTAAGAAATGGCAAAGAAACAAAAACAAAAGCGTGGAACGTTGTGAGTACCTACTCTGTGCCTTGCACCAGGTAGTGATCTCGTGTGATTCTATCAACAGTGGCTATGGGAATTCATATGCATGTTTTACCTCTGAGGAACTGAGGTTCAGAGAGGTGGCAGGACTTGCTCATAGTCACCAGCTCCTAAGTCTGACTTCAGAGCCTGAACTTCTTCCACTCACCCAGGACTCTGATCTGTGGCCACCAGGCCATCCTCCCTATACAAACAGAAAAGAATAAAATCCAGTCTACTGGCCGTGGTTCAATAAGATGACAGTTGTATAAATCCCTGGACAGAGCGGGGCAGGCTATTAATGCCTCTCATAGAGTAAACACAGGACAAGCTAAATAGCGCCTCTCTTTAGGGAATAATAAAGCATTATTCCATATTTGAACGTCAAAGATGTTGAAATTGAATCTCTCTTTGTGTTGTATGCATTATAAATAAATATCATTTGGGGCTTAAGGGAATGTGAATGGTCTTACTGAAATAAATGCTTTTGAGTATGCAGTTTTCTCTCTCTTTCTCCCTCCCTCCCACTCTCTCTCTCTTTCTCAAAAAGATATGCTTTGAAGTAAAGGCCACAAAAGCATGCGGCCAAAAAACCAATTTTGATGGCATTTGAGCTCAAACATAGCACGAAGAAAGAAAAAGACAATGAAGCATCCATAAAGTTACAGCTTCATCTTTCTTCTCTGGAACTTATCACATGTTCAAAAGGGTGCTCCTTCAGAAGCGAGGGCTCAAAGTTCCCAGAGACAAAAAGCAGCTGTCACAGACACGATTACGTGGGGGGCCAAAGGATGAGAGCAATCACTGAAGGTGAAAAAGCAATTTCATTTTACCAAAGACTGCCCACTCAAAATGCATATTGATGAACAAATATCATCTGCGATATGAGAGCATTCAAAGGTGTTTTCTCCCAAACGAAAGGCATTTAAGCTAAAGTCACCTCTGATTGTTTAATAAATAGCAGGGCCTTACTTAATGGAATGAGGTTGAATGACTTGCATTCAGTAATGCCACGGTTTCCTCTGATGCTAGCGAAGGCTCTTCCCAGCTGGCTCTTCCCGCTGAGACTTGCACTGTGCTCTGCATTCGCCTCTGTGTGCTGACCGTGTTGTAAACGCAAATCCTCAAGTGGCTATCAGGGCTCATGTCTCTCCTGACCTCGCATTATCAGATCCACCAAATCTAGCCTCTTGGCCTCAGCCATTGAAAAGAATTTCCTCACCCACACCAACTGTCCTTTACAGGTTGTCTTGGGGCTCAAATGAGACTATATTACACACATGTGCAAGCACACACGCATTTGTAAAGAGTCAGGCAGCTTTGTTGCTTATATTAAGCTTACAGGTCTATATCAGACTGGTTTGTTATTTTGTGTGTGTGTGTGTGTGTGTGTTCATCTATTCACTCATTCATTCACAAAACATATCCTATTGCAAGCTGACATGAGTGATAACCCCACTGGGAACATTTTCCTTCACCAGCCCCCACTGTAGACAGGTCTCTGGGGGAACATTAGCCAGGGCTCGTCCCAGACTGGTTAACTTCCTGAAAACCAGCTTAAATGTTGTTATTGGAGCTGACCTTTAAGAGACAGGCAGTTGCAGTAACCTAAGCAGCTACTGCTCACTTTGACTTCCCAGGTGGCAGCACTGGAGCCCAAAAGCCAACAGTGAATGTGTAATAGCTGGCTTTAACTCTAAGGCCCTTAGGCCAGAGCAACTCTCACCATTCAAATCCCATGGTGAATTGATCTCATTTTAGAAAACTGTAATGAAAATTCTGCTCTGTCGTTTCTGGAGAATCTGTTTCCAGATATTCATCTTTTTGTCCATGCACTACACTTCCATAAATGATACAGTAAGTCATGAAAAGTTTCCTTTCTGGAAAAAGCTACAAATTCTTTTCTTGACCCCATCAGTGCTAGCAAGGTTTAGAACGGGAAGAGCTGATACTAGGAGCTCAAAGGTGACATCACACAGTGGGCGCGTTTACATAAGCTGTCTCTCCCCTGCTTGGTGTGTTCATGGTGGCCTCTTGCCATCAGATTCTTGGGAGGAATGGCACAGTTAGATGTTGAGCACACACACCGTGGAGCCAGCCACCTTGGTTTGAACCCCAGCTCTGCCACTTCCTGGCTGTGCGACCTTGAGCAAGTTATTTAACTCCTCTGCAGCTCAGCTTCCTCTTTTGTAAAATAGGAAAGATAATAATACTGTCTCTTGGGGCTGTTAAATGTATTCAGTGGAGTGCTATTCACAAAGCACATAGAACAGTGCCTGCCACATCATCAGTTCTATGTAGCTATTTGCCAAATAAATTGCTCCTTTTCTTTTTTTTTTCATGCAGCCATAAAATTTTTAGACAACAGTTTGATGGTTCCGTAATAAGTCATTGAATTATCCTTTCTGTAGTTTTCTTTTAAAAGAAGCCTATATACCACGTGCCATATCTTGAGGTCCTGGTATACCTGTCTATCACATGAGAACTGATTTTCTATCAACTGACTTCTAGTAGAACAAAAGTTATGCTGAAACTGTATAATTTTAGTTTCAGTATTTACAAAGTTCTCCTGTCCTTTGTACAATGAGAAGGAAATCATGTGACATGATACTTAACTAATTTCCTTCCAAAAAGGCCAGATTTCATCTGAGGTCCATAGCTGTTAAACAAATGAAAAAAAAAATTTCATCTTGGCTCCAGAGATGTTCAGCAGGCTAAAAAAAATTTTCTTTCAAATATAATAAAAACTGGAAAAGCAATTAATTTTTTAATTCTGCTGAAACATCCTTAGGTCATCATTTGAAAGCTTGTGGGTAAGAAGATAATGGTGTGCCCTACCTCCTCCATTGTCATCAGATCTCTGGTTCACTGGCAGGTATTTGCTGTGTAATCTAAGGTGCATAATTGACTATTTGTGAAACAAAGCTTAATCATCTACCCTTTCTTTGTGTCCTGGATTATAAACCCATTTATATAGTCCCACTTATACAGTATAATACCCAAATAAGGGTAATGGTAAAGGGATTTACACTTAGATGAAATTTAAAGGATTGTTTCTACTTTAAATTCATTCCTGTAAGGTCTTCATAATTTGGGTGATTATTTCTATTTTCTATTGGATCTAAGGATCCAAGTATTCAGTAAAATGACCTCCTGGACAATACTACAGTGTAGAATATATAATTACAAGGATAATGTTTACTTTGATTTACTTCCATGTCGGTGGCATTAATTTTCTATCTTCCAGTCTTTTTTCCCTTAATTTTCATGCTGCTCTCAAATTCTCTTACCTTCTCTTACTTCTCTCTTCTCCCTTGCCTTTTTTTCCCTTGAATGGCTGAAGTTGGCTGCTGTTGCTGTTTCTCATTTTATTGGTTTTCCTCTCCTCCCTTGGATACTTTCCTTGTATGCTTTTCTGATATTGTTTGATGCTTCATGCACCAGAGAGCAGAAACCCATCTGTGCTGACCCAAGAGCTGGATATAATTTAGAGAATTTAGTTTCTCTCTGCCTAGCTGAAACCACCAAATCCAGTCAGGCTGCAAGACGGGATCCAGAAGTATATGCAAGTTGTTCTCTAGCCAGCATGCAGCATCCATTCTGTGCACCAGAATTTTCCATCTCCACTTTTAAGATATTGCCGCTATTTTGTCTTTTGTGGGCTAAGGACTCTCCTGATGACTATATTGCATGGTGTAAGTCCTCCTACTTTACAGAAGCAATGCAGGGGATCCCAAGAGTCAAGACCACATGTATTTTCCCTTCTCAGGCTTCCTCCCTATAGAGTACTGAAGACAAAATAGTCAAATCTGTGGCATTAGATGGAAAGAATCATAGCCATCAGTACCAAAGGCAGCAAGGCTGAGGAAGACTAACAGATTTCTTTCCACTCAGCAGCATTTGTTGAACACCTGTAGAGTGCGAGGAACTCTACTGGGTGCTGGAATTAACAAAATGAGTACAATAAGTTCTTGCCCTAAAGGGTGGAAAGCAAATAGATTAAGGTACGTTTGATGAGCACAACAGAAGTATATACTTGCAACAGACACACAGGAGGAAAGGGACTTATGTTAGGGATGGGAGCATTACAGAATGCTGCCTGGAGGAGAAAACCTCAACTGGGTTCTAAAGGATTAAGTAAATTAAGAGAAGTAGTAAAATTCCAACACAAAAAGACAGTAGGTGGAGGATTAGCGGTGTTCTATTTTCATTTTGCATTTTGAGAAGATTACCCTGATAACAATGTGAAAGATAGGTAAACAGTGCTGCGAATAGACAGGTGGTAAGAAAGATAAGGAAAGAAGTGTTCAAACAAGACTATTGCAATAGCCTAAGCAGGGCCTTGGACTAAGGCAAGGGTGATGGGAATGGAGTAGAAAAGACAAAATTGATGCTATGTAGGGGCGGAATTAGTTGGGCTTTGTGACTGGTCTGGACTATGAGTGTGGCTTATAGATGCATCAGCATCACCTAACCCCCGACCTGCCGCCAGCCACCACCCCATGGATCCTAGTCACATGTAATATAACCAAGCTCATGTTTCTAGGAAGAAAACAATGGGCCCATCTGTACACACCACCTCATAAATCCTTAAAAAAAATAAAATAAAATAAGAGAATGGAATGTTTTGCCACTTTTAAAACTGGTAATAAATGCATTTGTCACTCCCACCCCAGATTTGATAGAATTTGGTCATAGAGTACCTTTTGCTTGGTTTTGTAAACATAATCTTTCAACTTATAGAGATGCAAAAGTGTACCTAAGATGTTAGAAGATGTCATTAGTGAAAATGTTAGCTTCCTACCCTCCCCACCCACCCCAAAAATATTTTTTAAGAATATGTTTTAGAAAGTTGCTATTAGAAGAGCTCAAACAGATCATCTGAAATAATCCCAAATGTTGCGTGGATGGTTTCAGATATTCTATGTTTCTTGCTATTCAAACTGTATTTTTTCACTGTCTTCGACAATATTATTTTCTGCATTTAAGCTCTAGCTGAAAAAGAAGAGACCAGAGAGAATGTTGAATATTCAGCTAGAATTTTGAATTGATGCACGTGAAGGCAATAATACTAACAATAGGAATAACTAACGTTTATTGAATACTTACTATGAGCCAGACATGTACTAAGCATTCTATATAGATTAACTCATTTACTTTTCACATAAATCCTATAAGATAGCAACTTTTATTATAACCATTTTACTTAAGTTTAGAGTAGTTAAATAATTTTCCCCAAGAACCCAAGGGCAATAATTGATGAAGCCAGGTTCAAACCCAGGATTGCTGGATCCCAGAACCCACCCTCTTAACCACTAGACAATTGCCTCTTTCCTGAACAGCTGAAACTTTAAGATCTTTACATTGTCTCTCTCCCTGAGTTGTACATTCTTTAAATAATACCACCAGTCTCAATGTACCTAATGTCAGATATAGAAAAGAATATGACATTCATAGACTTCCTTTGGCATAAGATAATTGGTCATTATTTTTGTCATTCTTTTCCTTTTACCTGTTTCTTCTTCAATATAAACTTGTGAAAAGAATGTTAGGAACAAGGTTCTAATCCTGGGTGGTCATTTACCGTGACTTACTAGTCTGGACAACTCATCATTTGCTGGGCTTTGGCCCAATCATCATATTTGTATATTAATATATAATAAAAGCACTTCTAATGTTCCAGGCATGGCACGAAGGCCCTTACGACAACATAATAGGGAGGTACTAGAGTTAGTCCCATTGTATAGACACTGAAACTAAAACTTTGAAGGGCTATCTTGCTACAAAGTCACACAGCTAAAAAGAACAAAGTTGGGATTAGAACCCAAATCTATTGACTCCAAAACTTAAGCTATGTTACAAGATCTCCTTGTTCTGCATTTTAGTGATAAGGTCTCCTGATACCAGATATACTCTGATTCTGTCAAGATCAGAAGAATGCTATCTATGGGAGCTTCCTGATGAATTTGAAGGAAAACCAACTGATGCATTAAAGGCATAGTGATACCTACCATATATTTAGTGAATATTATGTGTCACTTATGTGTTATGTAACTGTGATTCTCACCACAGTCTATAAGACAACTATTATTGTTTCCATCTCCATAAATGTGAGAACTGAGTCTCAAAGAAGTTAGGTAACTTGCCCAAGCTCTCAGGGCTAGTAAGTGGCAGACCCAGTTGTCAAGTCAGGCTACAGGGCTCCAGACTATATATGGAGCTTTCACACTATATGTTTGTTTCTTTGACTTTGGGAAAAAGGAAAAAACATTTTAACAAAGTATTATACAATTAAAAGCTTGTCTATAAAAGGCAGGAAATCTCTTTAACCAGTCTGTTTTGGTTTGATTCTCTTATCTAGGTTGCTCATTATTTTTCTTTAAAAATCCTGTCCAGAAACTTGCATATTCTTTGCTGCACTCTCTCCCTCTCCAACCCCCTTCCAAAGGAAAGCAGCAGAACGGCACATCCGGGTCCCATTTTTCTTGCTTGATCATCCAGAGCATGTAAAATAAGGTGAAATATGGCCTGAGTCAGCGCCTCACAGGACAGAAATCAGTAACCGCTGATATTGCTAAGCAACACCACAGAGGAGCAAGGCTGCAAATTAGGTGACAAATTTATAAGAAGTTGGAAAATCTGGGAACTCGCTTGGGCATTTCATTATGAACCATCTGGATGATCCACAGTAATGACCACACATTATTGTTCACTGTTCGAGGATGATAATTCCCACATAATTATATTGGCATCTCCCTCTGTGATCCTAACTTGCCTTTCAGAACCTTCCACTGTATTTTCTATAATCCAGATATGTCCCTGCAAGATAATTGGGAACAGTTACACCTAATGGGCCACTTCCATTCCTCCCCAAAATAAAATTGAAAACAAAACAAAACAAAAAATCATTTTCTTGGCTGCTGTGGTGGCAGAGCTATCTGGGCAGGAATATGCATAAAGGAGGGAATTAGTAACGGGATTGTCACAACTCAGTGGCATGGGCACCACCGTGATGCTCCCAGAGGAGTCTGAGGTGCTGAAATGCAGTCTGATTCCAAGCCAGAGAGGAAAAGACTCTGCTACCTCCACCAGGTGAGAGGTGTAAGCTTGGAGGGAGACAAGGAAGTGAGCCAGAATCCTTGACCTTCTGCAGAAGAGTTACCTGGCAAGGACCTCTTCACTTCCAACAGCCTGGCTGGTCTCATTCATTCATTCATTCAACTAATATTCATAAGAAAATTGGACTAAGCAGCCTGATTCTAAACCAAGGGTTACAAATTGACAAGCCAAATATGTTCCAGTGTTTTTTGGTTTTTTAAATTTAGAATCAGTTGACCACATTTAAAAATCAAGTGATTTTACATAAAAATCCAGAAAGCTGGCTCCCATAATAATCAGATGATGTCAACTTTGTACCTGCCTGCATTTTCCCCTGGAGGCCACAGCTGGAGCTGAGTGGCTGCTGCCCCTTTTCAGGCATGTACTATCTAGTTTTCCACAATCCCCACCACTCCCTGTTGTTTTTCTCAGCCCACTTCCTGCCTCTCCAGGCCTGGCCCCTGTGGTTCATTGGCACCTTGCCAGGATGCCTGCTGTGCTCCAGGCACTGGGCCACATGCTGGGGATCTTTCTGACTCCTGATTTGGCCACAGATGTGACACTGGTATTTTGAGGGGGCTGGTGCCTCAGAATGTTACAGCACCGGGACATCAGCAAGGAAGTACATGAGGACAGTGAGGAGACAGACATGGCAGCAGTAACAAGACCTGTGTCTGGTGTGCAGGAAACTTGAAAAGGCAGAATGAGCATTTCATGAAGGGGCTAGATTCAGAGGATATGAAAGTCAGGTGGTCTTCTAAGAGATAGCTCTGTGTGTGTGTGTGTGTGTGTGTGTGTGTGTGTGTGTGTGTGTGTGTGTGTTTTCACGAAACCTACTTGAAACTCAGTAGCTAATGGAAAATCACTATCTTACTCCATTTTGTGCTGCTATAAGCAATACCTGAGACTGGGTAATTTACAAAGAACAGAAATTTTTTTTTATTTTTACCTTTTATATTTAGGTGTTTAATCCACTTGGAGTCCACCTTTGTATAAGCTTTATGATAGGGGTCCAGTTTTCCCCAAACCACATCCTAGACAAAATTTTTTTTACAACACCTGGTAAATTTTTGTTTTCAAAAGAGTTGGAACAATTTACCTTCCTACTACCAGTGTATGAGTGTGCCTGTTTCACTTCACTCAGAACAGAACTTTATTTCTCACAGTTCTGGAGGCCGGGAAGTCCAAGATCAAGGCACAGGGAGGGAGGTTCAGTGTCTGGTGAGGACCTAGTCTCTTGCTTCCCAGGTGGCGCTTTGAATGCTGCATCCTCCAGAGAAGAGGAATGTTGTGTCCTCACATGGCAGAAGAGCAGGAGAGAGAGAGCCCACTCCTGCAACCCTTTTTACAGCAGCATTGATCTATTCAGGAAGGCTCCCAAAAAAAAGCCAAACACCTCCCAATACTGTTGCATTGGGGATTAAGTTTCCAACACATAAATTGTGGGGGACACATTCAAACCATAGTAATTACCCACAAGTTCAGCCATTTACTTTTATTTGTAAAGTTCCTACCTTGCTTCCAAAAGCCCAAATGAGAAGCTTTAATCTCATAAAACAAAAAGAAGAACTCATTAACATAGATCTGGAAGATCGAGTTGTGAAAAGAACTCCACAGGGCCAAATTATCTCGGTTAACCCCTCATGTGTGACATATATGTGTACTACATGTTGAGTACGACTGTCCCCAGGCAGACCTGTACACATTTCAGAGCCTCTTAGGGAAGTTTAACACATGAACATCCATCCCCCACAGAATGTTAAGCAGAACTTCTGCAATGAGTCAGTACTTTGAAAGCTTTTTTGAGTGAGATTTAGAATTTGAAAGTTAAAATATGCCTTTCATTCTGACTTGAATAAGAAGTGAGAATTTGTTGTTTCCTCATTTAACCTCCTTTTCTTAAGGTTTTTTTTAAGTTTTAAAAAAAAATACTTGCACTGGCATAAACATTTGCTATAAAAGAATGATGACCAAAGAAAGCCTTTTAATGGAAAGCCATTAATTTTGGTAGTCTGTGTATCCTTTTTTGAGGTGAAATCAAATGAAAAGCTTAATATCAGGCTGTATTAGAAGACTTTTTTTTTTTTTTTTTTTAGACAGAGTCTCGCTCTGTTGCCTGGCCTAGAGTGCCGTGGCATCAGCCTAGCTCACAGCAACCTCAAACTCCTGGGCTCAAGCGGTCCTCCTGCCTCAGCCTCCCAAGTAGCTGGGACTACAGGCATGCGCCACCATGCCCGGCTAATTTTTTCTATATATTTTTAGTTGGCCAATTAATTTCTTTCTATTTTGAGTAGAGACAGGGTCTCGCTCTTGCTCGGGCTGGTTTCGAACTCCTGACCTTGAGCGATCCTCCCGCCTCGGCCTCCCAGACTGCTGGGATTACAGGCGTGAGCCACTACGCCCAGCCAGAAGGCGTCTTTTAACTCAAAATTCATGGGGTTTTTCTGATGAAAATTTTTTGTACATGAAGACAGAAGAAAAAGATAATGGTGCTATGTTAACCCAGATATCCTGCAAGAAACTTAAAAATTGCATAGCTCTACAAAAACAAGTGCTATGTTTGCAGGGATTAGGGTAGGAAATTATAAATACTCAAGCCTCGTACTACCTGTTTACAAAACTTCAAAATACTTTTACCCTATAATAAAAATAAATTCACAGATTTTTAAAACCTTCACCTTCAGGCTAAATTGTTAATATTGCAAAACATGGTTCTGGAAGTTAGCCAAGGCAGCCTTTGCCAGACAGCAAGTTCTTCTTTTGACAGTTTTTCTTGTATTGAAGGTAAGAAGAAGTGTAGGGGGTTTTGGTGACGTGCACATGTCAAGTATAGATTGATGCCCACCTACAGAGATAATTAGAGTTTGAATAGGATTTGACTACCTTGTGCTGGGCTGAGTTAGATGTTCATGGTGGACCTTTGGCAGATGATGAAGAGAGGTATCAATGAAATATGTTTGTACCGCCCCAATGCAAAGTGCTTTATAGACACGTCTCATCTGATCCTCCAAAAACCCTCCTGAGAATAAGTATTAATTGCTCTTGTCCTCATTTTTCAGAAGAAGAAACTAAGGTTCAGAAAAGGTCACAGAGCTCATAAACAGTTAGAGCCAAGCTTTAAATTAGCTGTCTGCTCTGTCTCACTCAGAAGCACTCTTAACCTGGGCAGGGATACGGATGAACAGTTAAGAAGCCTCAGATATCAGTGGCAGCTTTCCTGATTTCAGCAAGTTCAGGGAAGTTCAACAAATCAAAGCAGCCTGAACCTCACCATCATTTGGGAGCTGTGCGTTTCTATACTGTATTTGAGAAATGTGATACATGATACATGTACATGTATCAATGTGATACATGATACATGATACAAGAAGAGCACAGTTTTAGGTTCTATTGGGAGAGATCTGAAGAGAAATAGAGTCTCTGCCTCCAACAGATAGAGAATGTAGTTGGAGAGACAGGTTCATATGCAAATACTAAAAGAAAAAGTGTCTAGGTTTGAAGCTGGCACACTGGCAGTCAGGTAGATGAAGTGTCCACGTTTTATATCCAGCCCCCATGGTTGTGGGCTATGTTTTGATTCCCCATAGATATGACAGCAGAAAAGTAGGATTGACGAAGAGGTCTTTTTTAAATACTGGCCCGGACATTACAGAATATCTTTCGTTGTCGCACAAAGAATGCCTGTTTAAAAGCTCTGGAAGTAGTGTTGAACTTGTTTTAACAAACCTGTAGAAAATACCAAGTTCTCTAAATGCCTGCTTCATGTCCCTTGGGTTGTCCTTCATTCTTCTTTGTGGCGCTTCCCATTATTGGTTGTTTAGTGTGTGTCATTATCACATTACCCTTCACCACCACCTTATGGATGCAACTATCATCCCTCTTTACAGCTGAAGCTCAGAGAGGTGAAGCAACTTGCTCAAAGTCACACAGCTATTAAGTGTCAGATCTTGGGTCCAAATTTACACCCCTGACTGCAAATCCCATATTCTTAACTTCCGTGCACTACTGAAAATGATCTTTTCATGGGTGTGATGCAATCCAGTATTCATACACACTTCCTTGACAGGAGTTAGACAGCTTTACCAAGAAACTACTGTTTGCATTGTACTGTCCGTAAAGCTTTAATTTTTAGATCTTCACAAACAAGTCAAACCAATACCAAAAAAAAAAAAATGCTAGCTCTTTGATCAAAAAAAATAAATACGTTTATCATTTTTCCCATCAGCTAACACTTAAATGTTTGTTCTCATTGATTTCTCTACCTCTGTTTTTCATTCTAATAAAATGAACTCCGCACAGATGCGTCTACTGACTTTCTGCTTTATATGTCAGAATTTTGAGGTCTCAAACGTGTGAAGTCATTTTCCTCCTGCTGCCACCTCAGGGATTCACAGAAAAAGGGTTGAGAATGCCCAAAGCTTCAAAAGTGAAGCTGAGAAAGGCAATGTTGGAAAGAGAAATCTGTGTCCATGTACTTCTCAAGAAAGGAGATTAGGAGCTGAAAATACTAGTTCTTATTCACAGATTCTTTGAGACTGAAGACAAGACCCTCACTTTGGTTGTATCAGTCATGAAGTATGGACAAGAATGCAGAGGTACCTTCAAGCCAGGTAGTGAGATTTGTGGTGAGACTGGGAGGAAGTGGGCAACAGAACAATGAAAGGAACGATCTCCCTGGAGACCCAGGAGCTTGGACACCTGTGGCCACAGCTGTCCAGATGGCCAGAAAGCACATGTGGTTCCTGCATGTGCAGTATTCACGATCGGATTGCAGGCTCATAACAAACACCAACCACTGGGTTCTGGAATTTTCTCTCAGGCTGTGTGTGGCTTTCTTAGAGAAATGTTATAGAAAAGAGGCACCAGGTGGTACCCAGAATGATAGTCACAGGTGACACGTCACTCTCTGATCCTGGCTGCCTCTTGCTCAGTTGATACAGTGAACACTGCTAGGTGGTGTTACCCCATCTTCTCTTGAACTCTCTTACTTCTGCCCTCCCATCCCCCCAAAACTAATCTCAGATTAGCCCCAGTTTGAATCCTAATCCAGTTATGTTAAAGGTGCTTTGATGGTTGATTATGGGGAAGGTGCTGATTGGAAGCCTTGTTCCCGTGCAGGTGAGTTTTCATCCGTGCCTCCGAGGTCCTCTTAGCTAGATTAGGTCTAGGCAGGCTGTCAACAGACAGTGGCTGACACCACTTTCCATGAGGAGTCAGGGGCTGTAGGAGCCCAGCCAGGTGCATGATGAGCTCTGGCCTACGTGTGCATGTTGTGTTTGTCCTAGTAGCATGCCATTCCTCTTCCTGCACCTGCTGAGGCCCTGGTTTGAAGAGGAGGACTGCCTGGCTCCTGGAGCTGCTGCTGAGTTCACCATCTCTCCAGCCCATGCGGTCAGCGTTAGACTGTGTCCCAACACGCTGGTTTCCTTCTCCACTCTTTTCTGTCTTTTCTTAAGTAAGCTGCAAACATGGGTCCTTTGGCTTGGGCAGATACTATTTCCTTCCATGCCTTCCTTTCTGTGCTTTGAGTTGCCACGTCACCTGTTGTTATTCAGCTTTCCCTTCTCTTCCACCATCATCAGCCTCATTTTTGGTATGTTCTGTCCAGCTCTTGTCCCTCTGTCCCACTCATCATCCAAGAAAGCAGCTCAGAAAGGGTCTAGACATTGCCACAGTGGCAAGAATGTGTGCCAGTTCCAATTCCGACTGTGTAAAAATAAAGTGATAGTTAAACAATATGATTGTATTTATTTATTTATACCTGGTTCCACAGAGATGAGGTTAAGAATAATATCATCTGCCACCAGCAGATGTTTGACAGTTGGGACTGATGCATGAAAACAGGTGTGTGCGTACAAAGAGGTTTGCATCTATTAAGGCGGATCCATACCAACGCAGCGGTGCTCTTCACTGTGTACAGTGTGGTCTACATCCAGCACTGCAAACGCAGAGCCACCCACACTGTTTCCTGAGCAAATGATGGAGAATGCCAGCCGCCTACTCCTCTGCTTACCTCAGGGAAGGACGAAAGGTCACAAATCAATTAGGTTAGCTGAAATGATTTATCAACTTACTGCAAGATTACACACACACACACACACACACACACACAAACGTGTATTATGTAGGAAGCCACTATGAACACATGTTTGGTGCTTATGAAGGCACTGAGACTATTTAAGAATTCCAAACTTGTGCAATGTCAAATATGTAATAGACTATTGTCCTTAAAATACCAGGAAAAATATATTCCACTGATGGCAATCTCCAAGAGTCATGAAAAAATTTTTCTTGTTATTTACACAACATTCAATTTCTTATTAATGCACCTGCATCTTTTGCAATGTAGCTAACAAAATCCAGACTAAGAAGGTTTTTGCAGAAACATAAAGATGAGGTGATTTTTCTCCCCAAGACATAATTTTGTATTAAAACAGCTGTAGGTAAAAATTTAGGCACATGGAAAAATATATAGGAAATGACTAATATAAATGTAAAATATGAGACTATTTATTATTGCATGTTAAGCTAGATCCTTCATCTTGCACACAAAACCCATTAATTGTAAGTTGATTCATGTGTGATTCCCAGCGGCTGCCCAGGTTAATGGGCCGTGGACACATTCAACAGAATCACAGGAATAGCTCTTGAGTCTAATTAATTTCTTCAGGTTTATTGGGAGAGTGTTGTTATGACCAGGAAAGATATTTTTAACCTGTTTACAATGTTGCTTAAAACAATCCGGAATTTTCAGGTGAACAAAAATAGAAGTTTCTATTTTTAAACCTAAAATAAGAAAACTCCCACCAGCTCATGTTCTGCCAGTGGTTTCCATTACAGAGGAGTCTGCTGGGGTGATCTGCACACAGTGGGAGAGCTGCTGGTCTTCCCTCCTCCTCCTGCTGTTTACACAGCAGCAGGTGAAGCTCTGGTCCGAGAGTAGTGGCTACTCTGTCACCTGTCTGAGCCAGGTGGTCTTCCCTGGGCACAGGCCTCCCCCTTCCTCCCAGAGCACTCTGCACCTTCAACAGCTTTCCCCAGCGGGCTGCACAGTGGCATTTGGTGTCTTCTGTCTAAAGTACAAGTTGAAAAATGAAAGGGAAGTGTAGACCCTGGTTTTTCCATTTTGGGTTTTCCCAGGTAGCCTTCCTTTTTTCTAGGAAGTGGTTCTGTTGGAGAAAAGCTGTGAAATGAACTTCTGGAACACTTCTGGTTCCATCACAAGGAATCACAGCATCTGTAATCTTCAGCGGGCCTGGACATCGACCTTGTTCAGTGCCTTTCTCTTGGAGTGTCACTCTATGAAAATTGTAGGATTAGGCTAGGCCTGGGGTGAAGTTGTCTTTGCCAAGTATTCTGTTTCATCGGATGTTAAAATAACTGTGTCCTGTTCTGCAATGCTGGGCACATCCTACCCCCAGTAGAGTAATATATTTTAAGTGATTTCTGAAAACGGGCTGTGAGAGCTGTCTGCCACATGGGCCATGTTTGCACTTCTCCATATAGTTAACGATTGCGGAATTTGACAGTGTAACTCTGAATCTGATTAATTAAAAATGTGTAAAAACAAAGTTCTTGCATTATAGCTTGTTCCTTATCTTTGTGTCTTTTACTGTGATGTTGTAGAACTTGGATCATATGGAAAACTAAAATATTATGACACAATGACTGAAGAAGGTAAGAATGATTTTAGAATTGTATGCATTGGCTTTTTTTCTTTTTTCATTTATAGTGTCTGTTGCTTGCCCATTTTTTTAAATTCTTTTCCTCTTTGCATGACTTCAGTGACATTGTGTGATTTTTTTAATTCTTTTTGCATTTTTGTCTAGTTTCTGCCATTGTGTTTACTTGGAATTGGAGACGTGCAATACCATGGGTGATCATGTTATCCCATTCAAACAATCCAAACCATCTTAATTTTGTAATACACTCAGAGAAATGGTGTCAGTAACATAAACACAAGTAAACACCCACTGTGTCAGCATCATTCCCTCCAAATGCTCACAACAGCCACGGAAAAATCCATCCAACGCTCTTCTAACACGTCCTTCGTTTCAGAGGAGGATGTACGTTCTGGTGATTTTCTGATACAAAATCATGAGAGATCTGAATTCCTATACCCAAACCAGCTAGAGTCCTGACTCTGGTGCAAAGGGCCGTAGGCTCATGTCCTCAACCACAAAGTCCCCATTGAATCAGATATGAGCATTACTCTGAGAGGCCAGGGCCACCATTCCAGCCATGAAATTTGTCTCTATTGGGGTTCCCACTCAATGAGGTTGGACATGTCATTTTAACCATTTTCCCAGAGCAGAGATTTATTTCAAATGTATTTATTAATGAATTCCAGGCACTATCCCAGAACATAGCCTTGTCCCAGGCAGAATCTCTTTTCTGATTTAGGTTTGCCATGGAACAGCAATTTGAAAATTTGAAATTCTTGTAAAGGGAGCTATCCTATTGCCCTGCCTCTTATTTCACTCCATACACACCTCCACCTTTTGAATAAAATATAATATTTTTAAGTTATAAAAACACTTAGGTTTTTACATGATTTTTACACTGATACTGACAAGAAATCAAAAGAGGTACCCTAGTAGGGGGATCAGCTAATTTATCCTTCAACATGAGAGAGAAACTCCCAAATGTGTTGCATATCTTGCTTTCAGCTTCCAGTATTTCTAAGTTGCCTTAGCTTGCCAAAGGCCTCCTAGTTGCTTTGCATGCACGCAGTGGAACATCTAACAGCCCTGGATAAGAGGAAACCCCTTCTTAGCCCCTCCCCACTTGGCTTCCGCACAACACTTGGGCCCTTCTCTATTGCCAGCCCTGTGCTTTACATTAACCACTGTGGTGTTTCCTGAGGCAGCAGGCCACTAGTTTACAGGATCTCAGCCTGGGCCCTTCCAACAACTCAGGGTTATGCAGACCCTTGGCAGTGAGAGGCCAAGGGCAGAAAGCTACACGTAGGAATAAGTGTCCTACCACCGAGAGGATAGAGAGAGCAATCTGTACCTTCAAGAAAAGCTCGTGTCCCCATGGTTATTTTATTCATGGCCTGGGTGGTGGGTTTGCTGGCTTCCGCCTGACCTGTCACAACCCTTCACTTTCTCTCTTTTCTGTATCCTGCCCCTTGCCTCTACCTTCAACTTCCCACTGCTGGTGCCTCTGTCTCCCTGCCACCTCACTTGTCCCCTTTCTCCCTTCCTCTCTTTCTCTCCTCCCTCTTTTCACAGCTAGGCGAGCAAATGCTGTCCAAGCACCCCCTTTCTTTCCTCCCTATACCAGACAATTCAAGATCACAAGATGCAAAATTCTACTTCCAATCTGATGATATCGCTTGATAGCACCTGGGCTTTTGAAGCAGGAAAACAAAGTCAAAATAACGTCTGGAATTGAGAACCATGGCCAGACTGTCAGACTGTGTCTGGGGGCCGTCACAGGTCACCTCTGACATTCTTCATCCTTCTCTTGACTTTCCCATCCCCTCATACATATCCCTTGGTGTCCCATTCTTAGCTGAAAATCCTCCCCATTACAGTAATAGCTAATAGTAGCTAAGGCAGCATTTTGAAAGAGTGTTCTATGAAATACTAGTTATATATGATGTCACTAGGAAATTTCCAACAACCAGAACAAAAAAAAAAAAAAGTAAGGAAACAAGATTGATTTCATGGGGAAATAAGTGGAGGGCTTCTGAATTAAGGCAAATAGATTTCTTTACCACATCACTTCTTGGAGCCTTCGCTATGCAGCCGTGCCTGCAGCACGCACCAAGTTGTTAGGAAGGATAGAGTACAAAGCATCTCCCAGACTTTCTTATATGCAACCCTTGCAGAACCCATGCGGAAATACTGGTTAAGGTTAATCTTTCATTTGGACTAGGAGCCTCTGAGAGATTAAAAAGTCCTCTAACCACATAGAGATCCCTCTTAGGTACTAGGCGAAAGGACATTTTGGAACAGAGGCTCCCCAAATCACAGAGACACCCCAAATCACATCCTGCGGGAGCTACCTCTGTGACAAGCTAGATCTGGCTTAAACCTAATCCTGGGATTCCATCTAAGACTCAAAGCCAGCTCAGTAGCCTCAGACCCGGTGGCAGTCATGCATGACCTCTTCAAATTCTCAAGCGCCTCTCCCCTCCCATTGGAAAATAATAATAATAACTGTGATTTACGTCACTTCCATGTTGCACAATTTAAGGAAGTGCAATAAAGACTAAGATGTTCGGGGCAATAACTGTGGGCTAGCCAGCCTTTGGGGAATACCCCCCTCCAGTTAAGCACTCTCACAGTTTTAGAATTGTGACTAGCCCTTGAGCAGGGCTTTATTGTGACTGCCCATGTGACAAGTCACTATTTATAACTGTTTCCAAAGAATTCTCTGGATGTTGTGAGAGGTCAGCTACTTGCAATGAAGCCTGGGTTTTGTTTTTTCCCCTCCATGGATCAAATGGAAAGATGCATTATGTATGCCACCTGTATCCAAGGAGGAATCGAGTGATGATTTCTAAATATAGACAACTATCCCGCACATATTCAGTTTGCTGTTTTTAAGCACCTACTGTATGCAAGTTATTGTGCTAGGTGCTTTGGGGAAATCAGATTAAAAGGTGGGCAGTTTGCCCCTGTGGAACTCACAGACCAGGGGGAGATATAACACACAGCAATCACTGAGGCACCAGGAAGAAAGCGGTAAATACCGTAGGTGTTCAGAGATGATGGCAGACTACAGGGGAGGAGAGAGTGCTTTCAGTCGTGGGGTGGGGGATTGGAGGAAAAGGTAATCTTTGAACTGGGCCCTAAAGAATCAGTAATTATGGGGCAAATCAGGGAAGGTGGTTTACAAAGACCAACCTACCAGGCTAAGAAAGGGATGAAAGGATTGGTGCACACCGACATTTCCTAGGTGCCTCCTACCTGCTGGGTGCAGTGCCATGGGCTTCATATATCCTATGTGATCTAACCATCATAATGATCACACAAGGCTGATTTTATTGAAGATGAGAAAACCAAGGCTCAGGGAAGTATTTTACTAGACAAAGAAACTAAAAGAAGCGAAGTCATTTGCTCTGGGACTCAGAGGTGCTAAGTTGTGATGCGGGCCCTGAACTCAGGTCTCCGTCCCACTGAAGTCCCACCCTGTGCAAGGAGCGTAGAGGAACAGGGCAGTTTGAATTGGATGCAGCATAGAGAGTGGGAAGAAAGGCTGGATAAGACCACTGACTAAGAACAAGGACATCACAGTGTGGGCGATAATCAGCTATTGCAGAAAACATTTACCCTACTTGAACACTTTCCCATAAAAAGTTTGTTTTAATGAAAACAATATACTTACTCTCAGATACTGGACAAAATCATGATGTTTGGAAAGACCGTCCTTGTCCAAAGAGCTCTGTCCCTCTCTATCTCCCTCCCTCTCTCAGGGGCCCTGAAACCTGCCCTGGAGCCGCTCTCTGAACCACACCTAACCTCCTCTCCCACCCCAAGCCAATCAAAATTTGATCCATTCATTCATTTATTCTCTCATGCATTCATCAGCATCCAGTATGTACCAGGCACTAGACAGCAGGCAGGGCCCATGGAGATTAAAGACAGTCCTCCTAAAGGACTGGTGACCTCGTGGGAGGCACAGACAGAGCGATACGTGGTGAGATGGGCAGACCTTAGGTGCTGCAGAAGCCCAGCAGATGGCACCTTGCTTTGCCTCAGGAAATGAGGACAGGCAGACTCCATAAATCTTAATAATAACTGAGCACCTGCTCTGTATGAGACATTTTGCTAGACCCGATAGATCAGTGAGCTTCACTCCTCCAGGAACTCTATTTGCTTCTGTAACAAGGCAGTTTTGGAGACACAAGTGAATAACTAGGGGTGGTCTTTTGGTGACCTCACCCCCCCCATGCAAGGCCATCCCCTTATCTCTTTATGCAGTGATATTGCACATTCTTGGAAGAGCAATTTCTAACTTTTACTTGAAGTTAATAATCCATAGTTTATTTCTCATCTGCAGATACCCAAATTTCATACCATTCTCACCCCGGAAAATTCTCAGTGAAGTGAACTTGGTGCCCTTCCTAAAATTACTCTAAATGAAAATATCAAAAGTTGATTCAAAAGACAACAAATTTGTGTGATGGAACAAATAGATTAAAAGGAGAAGAGGCCTTTCCACCAATGGCAGTATAGAGAACTAGTAATTTTTGCTCTTTGGAGAAAAACCTTTCAAAGAGACATGTCGGTAGGTAGGTAGGTAGACAGACATCTTGAATAATATCTTGCAAAGAAGTGATGTACAGGGAGAGCTACCCACATCCTGTTGTCCTAAACTCATTGCCACTTAACCAAAGCTATTTCCAAAAAAATTTCACCGTTATTGAAAAAGTCAATCTTTGTTCATTTGTGTAACGAAAAAGGTAGAAAAGGTTGTGATATCAAGGGCAAAAATGACAATGACATTTTTCCTTAATTAAATTAAGCCTACTGTTTCATGGCAACCAACAGCCTCTTTAGCAAGCTGAAAAACTAATAATGTCTTACATGAATCATGCTATCCTAAATTCGGCATGTGGCTGAGTTTTGAAAACCCGCACTATTTCAAAGAAACAAAAGCATCTTAAGGTCACATAGTCTAGCCAGTCATTTGATGTTCTTAGTTGCAGTGAAATAGTCCAGTTCTTTTTCAAAGAGAAATTGAATTTTGGAATTCCACTCAGCAGTGATTTATCCACTAAGATATATTCACTAAAAATGTAATTTTAAAATAAGTCCTTTAGAGCGAGGATAGCTCAGTCAGTAGAGCATCAGACTTTTAAAATAAGTCCTTGGTGTTATCTGTGGCCTTCATAGGACGTTTTAATCCTTACTTGACTAGATGAGACTGTGTTATATACACAGATATATCAGACAGGATAGGTTCAACTATATGTAGCAGAAAATCTATATTATTGGTGTCTTAAATAAGATGGAAGTTTATTTTTCTCTCAAGTATAAGAAGTCTAGATGCAAACAATACATGGAAGATCTGGCAACTCCACAATAATTCAAGACCCACGTACCTTCCAACTTTCTGTTTTACCACCCTAGGATATGATTTTCAACCTCAAGGACACTTCATGGTCCAAGATGGCTGCTGCTGGAGCTCCAGCCATCATATCTGTATTCCAGAAAGGAGGAAGTGTCAAAGTGATTTTGCCTAGACGTTTTGTCTTCTTTTGAAAGATTCTCCTTTGAAGACCCTCTCAGTAAAATTAGCTCAAAATTTGGTCACATGGCTACACCTAGATTCAAAAAATGTAGTTGGTTAAGCTGGGTGAATTGCTGTCCCTAATAATTTAGGTATTATGTCGTTAGGAAATGAAAACAAAATAGATATTGGATAGGCAAGTTGCAGTCTCTCTACAACAGGGAAATCACACTTTCATGTAACTGTATGTTGATGAGGAAGACTGAGAATAGAACAAGCTATGGGAGGAAGATAGAGAGCTTGTGTTAAATTTGAGCTGCCCATCAGACATCCAAAGGGAGATGTTGAGAAAGTGGTAGGTGTGGGAGTCTGAAGTTGGGGACAGAGGTCAAGAGGGGCAGCAGACATAAATTTGGGAGGTGTTACTTAAAGCTAGAGAACTGGATGACGACACCTGGCAATTGATTGAGCTCTGGAGACTCCACAGTTTAAAGCCTAGAAAAAAGGGGAGGCCCAGGAGAGGAGCTGGGTGGGAAGACAGCCAGGAGAGAATGTTGGCCCAGAAGCCAAGTAAAGAACATGTTCCAAACGGGGGCAGTGAAAAGGTGAAAGCATCGCTGAATTGACCAATAGGATCAAAGAATTGTTGTAGTGGAAAGAGAAAAAAGAGTGATGGACAGAAAGTGAGATGCTTCAAATCAAGATTTTGGAAGTGATGCAGTCATTGCTAGGGGTGAGGTCTGGGGACTGACCGCAGCAGTGGGTGGATGAGGTGCTAGGGGAAGGGAGCTAGGAGTGAGCAGGTAAAGGCAAGAAGGAGCCAGCTGTTGCAGGGCTCACCTGCGTAAAGTCACCCCAGATGGCACAGTTGGCCACAGGAGCGATGGTGGAGTTACTTTCTACAAACTTGAGGAATGAAGGGAAAGGAACTAGGAAGTCAGATGGGGCAGAGGTGGTGGAAGTATTGGCTTGTGCCTCCCAGGAGTGAGGCGGAATGGTCTAGAAGTAGTGAGGAGAGGGGAATGGAGTGTGGGACATTGGGAGGGACAAGCAGCTGCCACTTTCAAGGACTACAGGGGAAAGGGGCCTTCAGGGAACAGCTGAGTTTGGGTTAGAACAAGAAGGCAAAGAGAGCATTGAGACAAAAGATTAAGGATCTAGGAGATTTACTGATGTCAGGGGTTGGAGATTAAGTTGGGTCAGGGATGTTCAGAGCCATATGAGATAAGGCTCAGGATGGTTGATGGCCTGGAAGCTCTGCTGAAGTGAGCAAGGATGGAGCACACAGTTAGAGAACAACCTAGCAATGTTTTACAAGTTCTTACTAGAGCTTCTTTCTTGGAATTGGTCCCATGGGCAGTTCGCAGTGATAAAATAGGATCTGTCTTACCAGGAGAGGGGAGCATCGGGGACCCTCTTCAGTTAGCTAGGGGTGGCGTCATGGTTGGGGAAGCAGACTGGCCTTCCCAAGTTCAGGGAGAGAGTTCAGCCCAGCATGGGAAGACCCTTCTACAGACGTGCCCAGACACAGAATGGCTTGCCTCAGAAGGGCATGGGTCCCCTTCTCTGGAGAAGCCAGGGAAGCCTCCATCAGGAGAGTGTTCAGGTAACAGATACTTTGATGCTACTTCCAGTCCCATGCCCAAGATTCCGTCCTGTGCCTTTTCCTAAGTGTAATGGCAGACGCTGGTTTGCAGTCTATTTAAACCCTCTGAAAATTTGACCTTGCATTTTGGTTAAGCCATCACCAAGACTGTGGTAGCTAGGTTCCTAGACCATAGCATCGAAAATAAAAAGCATGTGTATTATTTGATCCAGTCCATAGCCAAACTCTTTATTAATGTGGTTAAATATAGCACATAATACATTAGATAGTTCCTGTGGAATAGACCTTTAAAAGAATGAAAAAAAATCATAGTCCCTTTTAGATACAAATCCAAACTTTTACCACAGTAGATATTTTAAATCATAAATTAATGTTAGCTATTTTTTATTATAAAAATATTACATGCACACAGAGGTCAAAAGCAAATACTACCTAAGGAAGGAAAAAAACAATCAGAGCAAGTTTCTCTTATACCAGAGATTCCATTCATTCCCTAGAGGTAACCACTTTTATTAGTTTTTTTTAACGTATTCTCTTTTCTCCCCATGCACTGTTCTAACCTGGCTTTTGTTATTAATTCTGTCTTGGAGATCTTTCCATAACAGCACGTTTAGACTTCCCATATTCTTTTTAACAGCTGCACGGTATTTCACTGCGTAGCTGTTCCAGGGTGGGCTCAGTCAATCCCCTGTTGATGAACATTCAGTATGTTTTCGTTTTTTATTTATTTAGCTATTACAACAATGCTACATGAACATCCTCTTTGCCCTTGTAGTAATCTCTACTGAGCAGAAGATACATACATCTAAAATAAATTCCTGAAAATAGAAATACCAAATCAAAGAGTATATGCATTTCAGATTTTGAAAGATATTGCCAAATGACCCTCGGAAGAGAAGGCATCAATTTACGCTTCCACTCACGGTGAATGAGAGAGCCTCAGACAACAAACTTAGATGTCCTTTGAGGAGAGATTCAGATTGACTTCATTACAGAGCGGATAAGCCTCTGTGATTTAACTGCCTTCTAATTTACTTGTTTTAGAAACCTGAATTTCTACCAAAGTTCAGTGAAAGCCAGGGTGCAGTTATAATGGAAGTATTTGTCCTCTCTAAATTAAATGACAGGCTGTTCTCCTACACAGAATATCCAATTTCTACCACAGCATGTGCCCTCCTTACCCCAAGACCATTGATATTCCTGCAGAAAGTCCGAGAAGCACAGTGCAAGTTAACTTTCTGCCTTTCAATTTCCAAAGCAGGGAACCCCAGTTGTGCACAGACACCATTTCCAATATCTTGTTATGTTTCATTCATTCCAAGTTTATGGTTTAACTCATTCAGTCCAACCTTCCATAACCAGAGGATTTTTCTGGGCACTTGAACAGATGTTCTCTGAAAAGTTGGGCCTTATCCAAAAATAAACGTATTAAATTCACCACTTATTAACACATTACTGCTTCAGAGATGTATTCTCACAAGCATCTCCCTGGGGCTGGATCTTAGGAAGACAGCAGCCTAGGCAGCGTGCCTAACCAGACTAACCAACTAGTGGCTGGCATCAGCTCTGTCACAAAGACCAAACCAGCGGTGTGGGTAAAGCCACAGTCTTCCTAAAAACCAGGACCAAGGAATTCTTCTCATTAGAATACATCCCACTTTTCAAACTTCATTGCATCTTATTTTCATGATCTAAACTGTCAGCAGTAAAAGCAGAAAGATTGGACTTGGCAAGTAAAGGCAGATTTTGCCACATTGCATATGTAGAAGGTGTTAAATGGCAGCAGAAGGCAAATTGTGGATGCTTCTTTTTGTCTGTTTCTGACATCCCTTGAGATGAAAATGCTAAGTTGCCTTCATCAGTCAAACTTGAACACTGTTATTACAAATTATAATATAATTCCCCCACACTCATGAAGCTTTCTCTTTAAAAAAAAAAAAAAAAGTGGGAGTCTGTTATATCAGGAGGCTGGCATGTTCAATTAGTCATGTTAAGTTTCTCTTTTGATTAAATCTGAAATGAGGCGAATCATCTCATTTTAGTCATGGGCCTCCAAGACTTTAGTTAAGGACTCCCAGCATGTGCCGGCTCTTCTGTTACAAACCCACATGTCAAATGAGATTTACAGGTACCTTATCACAATGTGATGTTGAGGATTAAAAAAATAGAAACTAGGAACTCAAATGAAGTGACAATTCATAGACACATGAAATGTAGGTGACAGGAGATGATATATATACACAAAATTGTGGCTGTTACAGAAAAAAATGTTAGCCAAATCTAAAATCTTCCACTTTAAATCAAGATAAATAATGGAGTAATATATAGGCTTCTCAAAAGAAAGAACTATTTTGTTAGATCCTGGTTTTTTATATGTAGGTTATAATCCCTTTCAATGCTTATTTATGGAGCACCTACTATTTTCCAGGTGCTGTGAACAAATCAAAACTCTCCCCAAATGAATAGATTAATGTCACAACCCATTTGCAGAAAGATATACCCAAGACATGGGCTTCACCAAACTGACTCTGAAGAGAACTTTTATCCCCATTAGGAGGTAGTCGGGTTAAATGTTGGCTGATCTTGGGACCTGAGGCCTGCCTTTTTAGTAAAGTGATTCTTTATTCATTTATCTCGGACATCCACAGGGCTCAGGGCGTGGGAACAAAAGGAAGATATTTAAAGCTTCTATCTGGCAGGCCCTACCTGGCTCAGAACTCCGAATCTGAGAATCAGACAAACCTCTTTGAGAATGTCTTTGTGTGAGCTATCTGTATCAGAGTCTATAAGATAGAAATGTTCAGAAAATTAAGTTCCTAAACAATAAAGCAGGTTACCTAAAATGATAAAGAACTTCAGCTCTCAGGCAGCGTCAGCCTCAGCCAGAGTCAGAAAGTTGGCCCTTTTCCTGCAACATGGTATTCCACAGTCTGATACCTGCTGTGAGGTTTTTGGTTCGTAAAAATACTAGTTGTGTCTGAACTTGATTAGATTAACCTTTTTTTAAAAAAAAGTTGGCAAAATAGATAAACATTAACTATTTAATATTAATGCTATTAGACTTCAGAAACTTGACCTTAGCGTTAACTAAGCAGAGAGTCTGGCGAGTTTCCCGCAAGGTGCTTCTACAGGGAGCCGGTAGAGAAACCTTCAGGCTGGGTCTTGAGTTAGGACTTGATGAATGAGGAGCAGCTTCATAAAGAAGGAGGAGCCGGGGCCCGACTCTCCCTGCCCTGCTGTCTGCAACGCCCACCCAACTCCTCTCCTGTCGTAAAGGCATCTTTCCATATGCACCTTGTTGGCGCCAGGAATGTGAGAAGGAGGACAACTGATGTGTCCCTGTGCCTTCCACTTCCGGAGCATAAAGACCTAGTGCACCCCATGTTCTCCTATTTACCTCAAGAACTTTCCTAGGCTCCCCTGAATGGACTCTCAGCCCCCAACAGGGACCATGGGCTTGGAAGATCCTAAAGGGATTTACTTTGAGTCATTGGCCAACAGGAAGCATATTAAAGCATATCCCCAGCTACTTGCCTAGAAACCATGAATGGAAGGATTTGTTAAGCACAGCTGGGTGCTGGGGATACAGCAGTGAGCAAAACCAAGGAGGTAGTTGGGTTAAATGATGGCAGGTCTTGAAAATCCCTGCCCTCATGGAGCTTGTCTATTGCTCATGGAAAGCAACAAGTAATCAACAGCAGTGACGATACAGCATAACAGCCGGTGATAACTGCTTTCCAGACAATAAGCCTGGGATAGCAAATGCTGCAGAGAGAAGCTGCAGATTTAAATAGGCTGCTCAGAGAAGCCTCAGTGAAAAGGTGACATGTGAGCAAGTGATCAAAAGAGGTGAGAGAGTGAGCCCCGTGGATCTCTGGGGGGAAGGAACATTCCAGGGAGAGAGACCAGACAATATCATGGCCCAGAGGTGAGGTCACGCACGGTGTTTGCAAATAAGGGCAAAGAGGCCAGCATGGCTGGAGCAGAGTGAGAGAGGGAGGAGAGGGATAGGAAGTGATTTCAAGGCAGTCAGGGTAAGCCTCCTTGGATAGAATCTTACAGGGCATTGTAAGGACTTGTCTTTCACTTTGACCTGGGAGCCACTGCAGGATTTTGCAGAGAAGAGCGTGGCATGGTCTGATTTACTGATCTCTAAGGATGCTGCGATGGGCCTAGCCTGGGGGATGGAGAGGCGAGGGTAGAAGCAGGGGACTCACACCAGCGGAATTGTTCCCATGTGACTTGATGCTGGCGGGGACATCCCTGGAGATGAAAATGTTAAGTTGGGGCAGGGGGTTGGGGACAGAGAAAAGTGATCATATTCTGAAATATTTTGAAACTGGAGACACCAGGTCTGCTGGTGGATGGCATGTGGGGTGAGTGAGAGAGAGAGGAGCCTCCGGGGCCACAGCCGCTCTGTCGCGAGCCTTCTCAGACTGGTGATGGCCCATCTGCCTGGATAAGCAGGAGGAAAGTTCAGGTGCACTTTTGCTTTTTAAGCTACCTGCCAAGCCATAAACGTCACAGGAAGACACAGGAAAGGCAGAATTAGATTTTAAAAGACGAAAATAGATTTTAGAAAACTACATTCAAGTTTTCCCTTCCGTTTTATCTTTTTCTTTTCTACCCCCAAACCATGATCTCTTCACCCAGGTATGTGTGGCCTTTCTCTTTGCATCTATATATCTCTTTTGTCCTGGCTTTTCTGTGTTTCAGATGCTCAGAATGTTCTGTAGCAGTCAGGAGCTAATCGGATCTCCAACCCAAAGGGCTCCATTTGTCACCCTGCCTGTTACAGGCGGGGCGGGGGTGGGGGGGAAGATGTGAAAGAATTTCCAAGGGGCTGTTTTAATTAAGTGAGAGCAGAATAGACACAAAATCCATGTCCTTTGAGTGAACAGACCCTCCAAAGGTTACTTTTTGATGCGGCATGGAGCTTCTGTTTTATGTCACAATGATTTGGTCAAGGATTTTGATGGCTGGTTGTTTTTCGAAATTCACACAGGCCCTTATGCTTGGACCTGTTCCTTCCACACTTCCCTACCACCCCCTCAACACGCACTCCTCTGAGGACACTCAGCTGGCACTCTTTTGCACATTTCCGACGAAGCTAAACTATATTGAAATTGTGTACTGGGTTTTGACGTAGGTGCCTCACGATTTGAGAAGAGTTTGCTATTTCTGAGATTTTTAACCATACAAATATCTATAGCTATATAAAAATACAACACTTCCAGGATTTAAACCACAAGAGAGTGTATTTTTTAAGGTTGCCTTAAAACGTGTTAAAAATAACTCCTTCACTCACCTTGAAAAGTACTCAAAAATATCATGATTCTTTGTCACCAGGCACAAAGTTACACAATTGTTTCTTAGATCTCTCTATACCACCTTTATGACAATACAGAATCGGTGCCTAAAATAGCTGAGCAATCCCTTTACCACCAAGGTCTGCACCTGAGGGTGCTAAGCATCAATTCCATTTTAAATATCAATCCTATTTTCAGTAATTTATGGAAGAATTTTCTGTCATTTGCTTCCATAATAATAGCAACCCTTTCTGAATAACAATTCCTAAACACTTGCTATAAGTCACAGACCATCTGAACACATGATGTGTATTAACCCATTGGACCTTCTAAAGACTGTGTGAGCTGGGTGTTCTTCTGATCCCCATCTTACAAATTTTGAGCCTGAGACACAGAGGGGTTAAGAACTTAGTGCATCATGAGGTTTTGAGGCAACCCAAATCGATTGTGCAGCAGTGGTAGTTCCTTGGCCTGCATTCTGTCCTTACAGGTGATGGGGAAAAGCGAACCATCATCTTCTAATTTTAAGATTGCAAAGTTATTAATGTTTAAAACACAGAAGGCCAGCTCCATCACCTTGATCTTCTCAACTGCAGAAAGATGTAAAATGATCCTTTTTCTCATTGATTTTGGAGGATGCACCGAATCTTGAGCACCAATCCAACAAAGTCCTGGATGCTTAAATTCCTGGGTCCAGTCGTGGCTGATTTTCCAATCCTTTCTCAGTGTGGACTGAGAAAAGAGAAAATGGCAACCATCCTCCTAGAGCAACTCAGGGCCATGTGACCCTTGCTGCTGAGGCTTTGTTTGTTTCTCCTTTTCCTTTAATTTACAAGTTCTTCCAGGGCCTTGCACTGTGATAAGCGCTTTACACACATTTTCTTACGTAAGCCTTACATTTAACTCATGGGCCAATACCACTGCAATCCCGATGTAACAGGAGGGGAACTAAAACTCAGAAATATTTGGGAACTTACCAAAAATCACCTAGCAGAGCCACTGAAAGAGCTGGGGCTTGAACTCAGATCTTCCTGCCTCTCAATCCCATCCATTTAGCCACAATACTGTGCTATCCCCAACACACGCACCCTGCTTGGTATTCTTTCTAGCTGTGGCCTGGGGATGAGCAGGTCCTAAAGGTGCCATGCCTTCCTACTCCCAGGTACAGAGGATCACTTTGAAAGTCACAGGTTCTGAGCTGGCTTCTGCCCCAGGTCCCTCATGCTCACTCTTGTCCTGTTGGCCTCATTCTCCTAGCATTTCTCAAAAGGTGCCCTGTGGTGACCCCAGGGATGTCAGATGGGCTGGAACGACCATGCCTTGTTTATCAGGTTTTGCCCCACTGCCCCGAATGAGCCCATGTTTAAGCTGAATTCTGATGACAGACTCTCAACTGCTGCCTTTCTAGAAACTAATCTTTGAGGGAAAATCCTTCTAGGCTATGGAACAGCCATTGTCAGCATTTAGAATGCAGAATGCTTGCCAGGTCGCCTGGAACAAAGAATGGCCGGGGGAAGAGGTTGGATAAAGAAGGTGAAGATGTCCATAAAGAAGATAGCTCCCCAGCCAGCTTCAGCTACTTTGCCTTGTGCCCCTAAGGCTAGACCCCAAGATACAACAAACAATGCCAATCCCTCCTACCCTTCAACAGCATGGAAAATCTGAGGTGCCGCTGCAGTAGGAAAACTAGTAACGTGCAGTCTAGAAAATCCACATGAGCCTGTAAAATGTTTGAGAACCTACAAAAATCCCAATTCCAGACTCATTTCCTACCTTGTCCTCTTCCCTTGGAGATTTTGGGAAAACCAGCCCATAAGTGACAGTGGCCAACACTTTTCTGAAAGATGCTTCCTAGCATAGGGAATGGAGTCCTCTTACACGCTTTGGGGTCCCTTTTATTAACATTTCTCTCTGGCACACATCTAAGCTTTGAGAAGATTCTTATAACCACAGACAATATGTGATTAGCTGGTTTCTATCAAATATTTTCTCTGCCATGATTCATGACTCTAGGACATCATTTGAATTAGATTATTATTTCAGATTTTATTTCTACATAGTGCTCCAACTGTATCTACTTACAACCAACACTCCATTTAGGCTTATTTGTTTCCTCTTCTGAATGCTTTCCTGCTTTATTATTGTATTTATATATAATTTTAAAATAGCAAATATTGATCATCTTTATTTCATAGAGCTGCAGGATGATCTAAGTTCAAAATGACCCTGAGACCACAGTAGAATGCTTTGATGAGTAGATGCATCATCCCAGTAAAGCTTCAGAACCTCTTTTTTCCTCCTCTGGGCCGAAAAGCACATGATTTGAGAACTTTTTGGAGTTGTCTTCCACAAGAAGTAACTCTTCTTTAGACTTAAAGCTCAGAGAGCTGAAGATCACTCTTACTATCTGTTTATCTAGTCCTCAAGGAAGCCTGGATCTGACAGCCAGGACCACACAGCCCAGGCAACCTCCAATCACAGCCCCCTGCCTACCTCCTCCTTCCTTGTGTCCCTTCCTTTCTTCATTTTCTTACTCTCATTTACCACCTCCTTTTCCTAGTGCCCAGGCTTTCTTCCTTCCCTTTTTTCTTCCCAGAGTTTCCCTTGAAGATGAAGTAGAAATAAGCAAATTCAAACTGCCTTCCAGGATGGTGACCCTGGAAGGAAACCTAATGCTGGTTAGGGTTACTAACGCTGGTTAGGTGACCCTAACGCTGACCACCATTGCCCAAGAATGGAATCGTGCCCATCACCTCCTCCTCCTTTCTCATTCCTTAGGAAGCCCAAGCCACATACTGACCTTCTTTGCTCTGCGTAAGGTTTCCCTTCCTCCTTCCTTGGAGACTGTGCCATGTGGTGCACACTCATTGCCTAGACTAAGGTATAGTGTCCTCGAGGTTGCCTTTGTGGTCGCGAAGTGTCTAGGCTTATGACGAATGGAGCTGTGAGCAGAAAGGCCTCTATCCTATGTCACCGTCCCTGTTGGAGTCAAACGGCCTGAGTCTAGTCTACAGGTTCATATCCCATCCCAGGAGGAGAGACTCTCCAGGAGAAATGTTTTGGTTTGGTTTGGTTCTAACTAGCACAGAATGAGGTCCCCTGTTAATATGCTGCGAGGGACAGCAGCCAGCACAAAATCACTAGTGGGGAAATGGTAGGGGTGGTGGTGTTTTGAGGGACTCGTCATAACTGAATCTAGGCAATAATCAGTCAGTTTAAAATCAGAATCTTTTGTACTTTGAATGCTCCCCAGGAAGAAAATCAAGGATTTAAGATGAAAGAGAAATGTGCTGTGTTTCCCTAATCTCTACACTTTTGCCTGCTTTTTTTTTTTTCTGTGCTTGTTGCATGCATTTGCCCATTAATTATGTCAATAACGAGGAAGAAATGAAGCCTTACACTTGTGGTACAGCTGTTTAAAACGATTGCGTTGAGAATGGTATTTTCCCCAGCACCTTTCCCGAAGCATCTCATCACCGACGTTCCTTGCTGTGCTCAGTTGATCCTTCTGTGCCCCAAATCCCCAAATGGAATCAGTTGCCTCCTTGATGCTTTAATTGAAGCTGACTCAGTTGATCTGAAAAGCTGCGGTTCATGTTCCTGACTTGTTTAGAAACTGCAGTGTTAATTATGATACAGGTTGAGTATCCCTTATCCAAAATGCTTGCGACCAAAAGTTGTTTGAGATTTTGGATTTTCAGATTAGGGATACCCACAACCTGTAAATGCCTGAAAACCAAAGTCAAATTAAAGGAGCGCTGGGCTTGGCTTTCTTTCCCAGCCCATTATCAAAATCCAACCTGGGATGAGCATTTAGTTTCAGAGAAATGGCTGCGCCTGCAGAGCAGCTCTTTAGACCTGTTCTGTATCTCTGCAGTAGGGGGAGTTTAGTGATGCTTGGTGCTTTCATTTATTTTGTGAGCCACTGGGAGGGGAGAGGAGGGAAAAGGTCCAAGTTAAACCCTTCATCTATGGTCCAGCAGCTTGAGGTCCTCACATAGAGAATTGGACTGAAGAATCCCCAAAGGTAAGAAAGTCCCCATCATTGCAGGTCACAGGGCATTTGGGTTGGACAGAATGGAGTGGTCACTGCAACAGGACAGCATCACGAGGAAGCCACATGCCTGCTTGGCCAATGCTTCACCCTTTGCCACGAGGCTCTCTCTTTGTCTTCCTCCTCACTCTGTCTCCTTCCTGCCACTTTCTCTTGCTTCAGGGAGGTTCAGAGAAAAGGCTTCAATTCTCCACAAGATCGCCAAGAAGAAATGCCAGGTGGATGAGAATGAGAGGCAGAATGGGGCTGCCAATCATGTGGGTGAGTGCAGGGACTCTTCCGTCCCATGCATTTCTGGGGGGCCAGGGATCAGAGGGGAGCAGAAAGGCAGGACCCAACATGGGTACCCCTGATTCAGGACAGACACAGACTCCCTGGGTGACAGAAAATGAGTCCCTGTTCCTAGAGTGGGCACAGGGCATGAATGGACACAGTATGTCACCAATAACTCCAGGGGAAGTTCAAGAAGAGTAAAATGATTCCCTAAGAAGCCTGAAGTAAACCAGCACCTAAACAGGCATCTCCATTCAAGAGTAGAAAATCACTTTATTTCAGGAATTCCACATAAAGAAGACACACACACACACGTCCTTTAATGTTTAAGCAAAGGTGACAGTCCCCCTTCTGTAATTCTTTCTTGGTAACCAGATTTTATACCCATGACATTGCTTATAGAGTCCCTTGGAGACAATGCCGCCTTTCCTTTCCTAAGAATTCAGCAATATCAGCCCAGGTCTCTGTTGGCTGACTTTTTCAGAGCTCCTTTGTGACCAGATTGTGACATTCAGGCATCTTATTTTAACTTGGAACATGATGTTCCTTCTCTCCTGTCTGTAGCTATAATATAGTTCTCTAATTCTAAATTCAAACTAAATTTAACCTGATCTGGATCTAAGCTATAAACGAAGCTATTACCCAAGTAACTAAAATTATCTGCAGACAAAATTCAACAGTTTTGCACTCAAAATACATGACACTCCATAGAAGAATTTCTGCCTCTTTTGTTTTCTTGACTTCTATCTCAGGGAAAATTCTTGGCCAAGAAACAATCAAGATTCAATTGGGTATGAAAAGAAAAGCTGGAAGTCAGCTAAAATGTTAACAATAGTTACCTCTTGAACTATTGAAATATATAATTCATAATTGGAATTAATATTTTTTCTCTGTTCCTTTATGCTTTTGTAAACTTTGACAAAATTTTCATAATGAACATATTCTGTTCTCATATTACAAAAATGTAAAGCCACACCATGAAATTCTTTTGCGCAGGTTAAGTTCTGTTTGTGATATTTAGGTTCAATGACACAAGCTATTTTTTCTGCTGCACTTGTTAATTTCTCTTTTGTACAATTAGGGAGCTTGGAGTAAAAGACTTAGATTCCTGGGTTCAGTCCCAGTCTTCTTCCTAATGATTGGCTGACCTTAGACTTGGATTTAATCTTTTATGAAGAGGTAGGACACATAACTCCAAGGACCCTTCCGATGTGGGGTCTTTGAAAGACTTCGTAACTAGAAAATAACGTCTGTCTAAAATCTATGCTTGGCAGGGCGTAGTGACTCACGTCTGTAATGCTAGCACTCTGGGAGACTGAGACAGGAGAATCGCTCAAGGTCAGGAGTTCAAGACCAGCCTGAGCAAGAGCGAGACCCCCATCTCTACTAAAATAGAAAGAAATTAGCTGGACAACTAAAAATATATAGAAAAAATTAGCCGGGCATGGTGATGCATGCCTGTAGTCCCAGCTACTTGGGAGGATGAGGCAGAAGAATTTCTTGAGCCCAGGAGCTTGAGGTTACTGTGAGCCACAGCACTCTAGCCTGGGCAACAGAGTGAGACTCTGTCTAAAATAAAATAAAATAAAAAATAAAATCTATGCTTTTTAAATAAGTTCAAGATTTATTTTCATATTTCTTTGGTGATGAGACCTCCACCTGCAGTGTAAAAGCCCTCCATAAGCTAAGATGGGCATACTCAGACTAGGCATTATGCCTGGCAGGTAGTTACTTCTCATCTGTTCATGTCTGTTCTTGGAACATCTTAACTCTCTTTTGGTACCCAGTATCCTCTGTTGCTAGGATCAAGTTTAGCCATTGCAGGCTAATCCTAAGGTTGTACCATTTCAGCCGATAGAATTTTTTAAAACAATTTTAATATTCCCCAAGGTACTTAGCATTTTTTAGTTTAAATAACTGTATCAAGCATACTAGGATAAACTGGCATAGCCACATGCAGCAGAATATCACATACATATCACTGTCACTGCAAAAAACTTGGAAAGATAAAACAAATTTGAGTTTCTATAGCTTTTCATATTTAAATCTATTTATGCCCCTGTATTCCACAACTAAATATATATAAAAATAAACATAAACATTTTCCTATGATTTCCAAAATTTGGCTGCTTCAAACCCAACAATTTTATATAACTCTCAAATTATTTTCCTAAGCACCAGGGATAGAAATGTCTGTGCTTCTGAAGTTGCTAGAGGAAAAAAACATGTTCTCCTACTTTATGAGCAGCCTGATACTGCTCGTCTCTGATGCTGATGAACATGCTGATATTCCCGGCAGCCCTGGCCGTGCACCGCACGGCTGCCTTCCCCACAACATCCAATAATTGACCCCGCACGGCCAGAGTGTGTGTTTTCTATAGGACCCCTTTTATTTCCCTCTCCCTAAAGTCCCGGCAGACCTCAGGGCACCTGAGCACTGACCACCTGCAAGTGTTCATCTCAGTTTTGAAACAAAAATCTTGTAGTAGAAGGCAGGCACCATGATAAGGATCCAAATAGTTTATGTTTTTTGCTCGCTTGCTGCATACCAGGCACTGTGCTAAGGGCTTATATGCATTTTCTCATTTAATCTTTACCAAAGTACCCTTTGAGTATATTGTTCTTGTTGTTAGTATAGCAGTAGCAATAGTAGCAGTAGTAGTGTTACTATCATCACCCCCAATTTTACAGATGAGGAAACTGAATCTCAGAGAGGTTGAGTCACTTGCCAAGGGTCACACAGCACAAGTTGCAGAGCGAGAGTATCAACCCAGGCCAGTCCAATTCCCAGTGGTACAGTCTCAGTGCTTAGTCACTACCCCGGAGTCACTTCTCAACTCTCCGAAGAAAACTCAAATCTGTACTTGCTGACCTCTGGCTTCACTGGAGCCAAATGTTCTGTCTTATTCAGGAATGGCACAGACTTTGACCTCTATGACTTGTCCAGCTTCCCTTTGCCTTGCCTGCAATAGGATACCCAGGTGTAGACTATGCTAAGTAGCATTCTCCAGGCATTTTGAGAAAAGCCGGGTTCCCAAGCCTGCACTCTTCCCTACCTAGGCACTGGAAGAGTTTCCGTTCACAGAGCCTGAGACGATCAGAGCTAAAAGCAACGGGCCTTGGAGGTCAACAAGCTGAACCCCCTCATTTTGTAGATAAGGTTCACAAAACCCAGAGGAAGGAGGGGACTTGTGTAAGAAGACTGCTGGATAGTGGCAGAGTCAAGTCTAGGACCCTGAAACCCTAGCCAGTATCCTTTGCAGAGTGCAGGAGGAAAGAAAAGATCCCACTGTAAGAAGGTAGCTGAGGGGTGTGGTCCCGGGGAAAAACAGTAATGTGTAGATTGGGTATGGTTTGGGATTTTTAAATGTCTGAGTTCACGTTCTTAAGTGGCTAGTTGGCAAAGTTGCCTAGACTAGAGCAAGGCACACTACAGGAGCTGACAGGGCACTCCAGTTACGACATCATGCCAGAGTGGGAGGCTGGGGACCTTATCACCCCCAAGACATCACTGTCCTCTCCTTCGGCCCAGCATTTTAGGCTGTTCTTTTCCATCTGACTCTTTACCTTCATTGATTCCTTTTGCTTTCTTTGTGTGTGTGTGTGTTAAAATTATGTCACAGAAAAAATCGAACTCCCAAACAGCACCAGCACAGAAGTCGAAATGACACCACCCAGCGATGCTTCGGAACCCGTCCAAAATGGAAACCTCTCGCACAGCATTGAGGCTGCAGAAGTCCAGGTATGCCTTTTTTGCTCCTGCTCTTCTGGGCTGCTGTTCTCATCGATGTCCTAGCATAGCGGCCCAGACCCCACATACTCCTGGGAAGCCCCAGCTCCCAGCTGGCTTGACACCAGGGCTCTCTCATCCTTGTGTGTGTTTCCCAGTGCCAGCCCAGGGCCCCACGTGCGTCAAGCTCTGCATGTATGGAATGGATACATATATCCTCTAAGCCACTGTTTCTCAGGGGGAGGTTGGAGGACTTGTGCATCAGAATCTCCTGGGGATGAACATGCTAATCCCTGGGCCATATCCAGACCCAAGGGAAGAAGCACCCAGGAATGAGCATTTCTAATTAGCTTCCTTGGTGATTTTTAACGTATGATATAGTTTGACAACTGCTGCAGTCTGATCCTTTCTCTGTGTCTTTAAGGTCAGGGTTAAATAATAAAGCCACCGCAGCCACCTCATTGAGACTCTCTGGCCTTCCCTGTCCCTGTGGGTGAAATGAACACTCTCTGACCCAACCCACCGTTCAATGGCACAACCAGCTGAGCTGTTCAGCCTAGTAATCAGAGCACCTCCTCTGTGCCACAGATTTGGTACCGGGCACTTTACGTATGTTATCACCTTTAAAACTCGCAGCTGGAGGTGTGGGCATTAGTATCTCCATTTCACGTATGAGGAAGCTGGAGCTCAGTGAGATGACGTAGTTCATGGGGATTACCTAGCTTGTAGAGAATAAATCTGAGACTGGATCTCAAGACTCTCTTAATTCGGTGCCGGTGCTATTTCCGCCACTGCCTCTAGACCACAGTTGCTCAAAAAGTAGGCAGAACCTCTGCTGGTGCTTGTTAGATTTCTGGATCTCATCCTGATCAAGTGAATCAGAATTTCTAAGGCATGGAGCCCCAAGCTTGCATTTTAATCAGGTATTTTAAAACTTGCATTTTAATGAGGTCAGTGCTTCTGGCACTTCAGTGAGCTTACAAATTCTCCAGGGGGCGGTCCGGGGAAGCGGTCATGTTAAAATTCAGATTCTGATTTGCCAGGTCTGCAGTGGGGCCCAGAGTCTGGCATTCTGATGAACACCCCAGTGATATTATTAACGCTGCTGGTCTAAGGAGCACACTTCCATAGCGCTACCCTAAAGTGTGAAACCCACTCTGTAGACAGAACTGTCTCAACCAGCTGAAAAGTTACGCAGTGCTCACAACTAGAAACCAGACTGCAGCCCACACCCAGCACTCTCTCCTTCTTTATACCAAGAAATACTCTTCGATAAAAGGGCTGCTGTACTTCTTAGGGGAAAAAAACATGCCAATTATTGCCTGTTGCCCTTATTCCTTGTTCTCAGAAAGTTTCTTCATTTAAAGGCAAGGACGAGCCTGCCGCTCCTTCTGCCCTGGTCTCCTGTGTCTTCCAGGCTCCTCACCTTCCTGCCCAGAGCCCTGTGGGCCCTTCGCATCAGCTCAAGAGTGAGCTGGCGGAGCGGCTTATGTCCACATGGATAAGCAGCCTGTGGCAGCAGGAGGCAGGCCCCAGGACATCTGGCTGCCCTTGGGGATGGCACAGTCATGGGTGTGCAGAGGGCGTCCCCCTCACCTTGCTTCTCCATCTGGCTATCAGACGGCATCGTGCCCCCACGAGGGAGGACCTTGCTGCAGGGGAACATGAGAGTCCCAGTTGACCCCTCTCTGAGCAGAGCTGTGCCCCCAGATCCCAATAAAGAGAAAAAGGACAGATTTATGCACCACCCTGTGACACTCAGAGCTCAAGAGCAAACAGGCCTTCAAAGAGCCACCCCTCCACAGCTGGCTGCAGGACAGCCTGGTGGTGAATTTCAGATCCACCAGGGACAAGATGCCTGACCTCACTGAGCTATAGTTTCCTCATCTGCAATAATAGTAGCTGCCACCTTGGGGTTACGAGGGTTATGAGGGTTAAATGAGATAATGTACATAAAGCACTTAGCACAGAGCTAGATGCTAGATTATGTATACTATGTGTTAATGTATATTGTGTGTTCATACTTGCTATGTAACTGCCATTCAAGGTGTTCCTTCCCTGAAGGAGCTCATTGTAGGTAAAATGAAAAGTTTCATGTATGTATATTTGGGGAATATTTAGGGTATAAATAAATCAATTGATAAACATTTGTGGTAGTTAAATAATTATGGCCCAGTGTGATATGAGGTCTATACAAAGTGCTCTGGGAGTCAACCAGAGGATCCTAACCAGGGAAGATGTAAAAACTCCATGTCAGAGGTAACATTTCAGCTGGGTGTTGATGGGTGAGTAGGAGTTTGTGCCTCAGAGGAAAAAAAAATAAAAATAACCAAATGACAACATGTGCAAACGTATAAAACCTTAAGAGAGAAATTCATGTTTAGTGATTGGTGAGAAAGACAATAGGACTGGAGACTAAAATATAAGGTGAGGAGTAATAAGAGATCCACGAGAAAAGGTAAATTGGCTGGAAATGCTTTATTTGTTTATCTAATCAAAAAATGTTGATTGTCCATCGAAGATGTGTCAGAAAATGTACTGGGCACTAGAGAGACCCATATGTTCTAGCACAGCAGAGACTGTAAGTACAAACCAACATGATCATAGATGGCCACAAAGGCCGCGATGGGATGGAAGGAGAGTGGAGAGGCCCCTGCAGGTTGGGAGATGGGCGAAGACCCCACCTAGGAAGTGGCATTTGAACCAAGACTGAACTTCAAGCAGGAGCCAGCCAAGGGAACAGCACCCACAAAGGCAGAAATGAACTTGGCGAGGGGAAAATGGGAGGAGGGAGAGTGGGAGCAATGAAATTGGAGTCATTAAGCCTTGTAGACCATGCTAAGGAAGTTGACTTCCTTCTAGGGCAGCAACAAGCCATTGGAGGTTCCTAGAAGTGCTTTACACTTGTCAAAGATCCCTAGGCCTGCAGTGAAGAGATTGGATTTGGGAGGAGGAGGGTTTATAGTGGGGCAAAGAGGTCATGGCAGGAGTTGAGGGAAAGAAATGGTGGTACATGGACCAGTGCAGTAGACACGAGGTGAAGGGAAGTACATGGAGCGTGAAGGACATTGTATGCACTGCCAAGCAGTCTGGACTTCACTGTCTCAGGAGGGGGGAACCATGAAAGAATTAAAGGGAGCAGTGGCAGCATCAGACTTGTTTCATAGGAAGATAGCTCTTTTAGAATGGTCGAGAGGGGTCAAACTAGAAAAAGACTGGATACAGCATCCCTGTTAGTTCAGGATTGATGTCCTTGGTCCACGGGCCAAATCTGGCCTGCAGCCTGTTTCTGTACAACCCATGAGACGAGAGTGGTTTTTACACTTTTAGAGGTTTTTTTTTTTTTTAAAAAAAAAAGGAAGCAATAGCAGCATATGTGACAGAGACCATATGGACCTCAAAGCCTAAAATATTTACTATCTGGCCCTTTACAGGAAAAGTTTGCCCATCCCTAGTTCCGACCATCTGTCTTAAAAAAGAAAGAAAGAAAGGAGAAAAAAGAAATAAGGAAGCTCCTCATGTACTGATATGGAACGACCTTCAGTCATGTCGTTTGGTGAAAAAGGCAACATGCCCAGTTGTATCCCGTGTACTATATTCATATACTGGGAGAAAAGGAGGGAAATAACATGTGAACATTTGCTGGGGATGCTGTCAAAGAAATGGTCCTGTGGCTTATCTCCGGAACAGGGGCCTGGGCAATGCGAAACTGGCGTGGGAGGGAGAGTCTCCAATGCAGACCTTTCTGTAGCTTTTGAATTTTGAACCAGGTAACACCTATTCAAAAAAAAAAATGTAAACAACAATGAAGATAATGTATTAAAATAAAACAGAAGCAGCAGGTGTCAGTCATTAGAGCGGAGACTCTAGAGACAGACCGCCTGGGTTCACATCCCGGCTCTGCCGCTTCCCGGCTGCGTGGTCCTCTGCAATGTGCTTCACCTCACCATCCCTGTGAAACAGGGATGATAACAGTGCCTGTCCCATAGCGCTGTTGTGAGAACCCAATGCTCCTGGAACAGTTCTTGGCCCCTAGTGAGCACCGCAGAGGTGTTTGCCATTATTAGCAGTACTTAGTAAAAGGTTTGCAATGACTACTAAGTAGCCCGGATGACAGGGCCTTAGACCCAGTACTGGTTGTAGTGTGAATGGCAATGGCTGGATTTGGGAGCTATTTCTGAAGCAGAATTGTGAAGATTCAGTAATAAATTGGTCCTAGAAAGCAAACAAGAAAGGGAAGCGGTAGGTCAAGCTGAGGCTTCCGGGCTGGAGAGACCAGGTGATGGGGGGTAGGCCTCCCGAGTCAGAAGAAAGATATGAAACCAGAATGCTCAGGCCACCTGACGGTGTCACAGAAATGATTCAATACCTTTTATTTTGTTCGTTTTATTCCTTCTGAGTTGTGTGTCTATCAAGGCACATGAAGAATGAGGCGCAAACCCCACTCTGCTCATGGAAACCGTGGCCCACGCACCACACGCTCGTCACTGGTCTTCTCCTGAGAGTGTGGCCAGTCTCATGTCATTAACCTGCTGTTTTAAAAACCTTATTAACAAGCGAACTCATTTCACAATGACACCTCATCTCTGAGAGGGTTCCTTCAGTAGAGACTTTACCCCAGCAATGAAGAGCGTTTTTTACATGTTCTCGCTCACAGAGGAAGAAAGCCCTTTTGCAGGAGGCATTTTGCTTCCTCTGTGTATTCTGTGGAACCAAGATATAATTCGCCTTTTTAAACAGCTTAGTGCTGATTGTTTCCTCCCAGTAACTACTGATACAATGTTGTCGAGGCCAACTCAGAGACAGCTGATCTAGGCTGCCCCGGAGAATTGACCAGCCTTCCCAGATTTTCCACGTGGAGAATACAGCCAGGTTTGAAAGACAATTCAAAGAAATATGCTGTCCCACCCAGAACCCAGCATTTTTTTTACATTTTCATTTTGCCAATCGAGACCACAGACAGGTGACTGTGGTTGGCCCACATGCACCGTGAAGCCGGCTGCCTGCTTCATCGTGAACCTCACTGCTGTAATGAACACATCAAAGCCCTCAAATACGCACTCACCATGAGCAGAGAAGGGGATGTGCCTTACAAATTTCTTAGATTCTGAAATCTAAAAATATGACTTTTTAAAATTGCGTTATACGTTCATTTTCATGTATCATGAGATGGCTTTTTTTGTGTTGCAGCTTCTATTTCATGTCACCTCTAAGATTTCTCTCTGTCCTTAGGGAAATCAGAATTGTCCTTGCTTTGGTTAAGAGTTGCTGAGATGCACCAGTGGGCAAATAGATTTGTATAAGAAAATCACATTCCTCAGAATGTGATTGATAGATAGATGGATAGATTAGATAGATAGATGGATGGATGGCGGATGGATGGAGACAGATAGACAATGTGCAAAATGCAGGCTTTTCCCCCCTCACTTTACAATTCAAATATCACTTTACCATATTAAGCTCTATCTTTCTCCTTTTGGGAATTCAGCCCTGACTTATTTCTCCTTAGCATTTTTCTTTACCTAAACTCAGAGTAGTTTTCGTAAAGCCTCATGGTGCTGATAAAAGTGTTTGAGATTTATGTGACTAAGTAAAGAATGAGTAGGAGAAAGATGATGAAGGTGACAGTGGTTTTTAATTTCTCTTTTATAAAAGAATTAAATGCTTAAAAATATTTTCCTACTATTAAATTCAGATCTCCAAGTGATTTTTAAAAAGCATCGTTATTATCAAGGTCAACAGATTGTTGCTGCTGTTGTTTAAAGTTTCAGTTATGATTTTAGAGCCCCTTTGGAAGACTTTGTAATAAACGTTGGTCAAAGAATGTTAGCTCTGATAGAGATCTCCAAGATTATCCAAACAGATGGTACCTGGAATCTGTAAAATGTCTTTCTTCCTAAATATTACTCTTAGTCAGCAAACATTTATGCTCTTAGCAGTGGTGAGGTTTAGCTCAGGGTTTGGGAACTTCATACCCTCCTATTATTAAAAAAGAAAGTAGATTTTCTAATGCTTAAGGGGTAACAGCCAGGACCATCATTTTGAAAGTGTGAAAACAGCCAAAGACTGCAGTTCCCCCTATTTAGGAGATGATCCGATCTCTTGGAATATCAGTGAATAATAAGAGGATTCTGGGCCAGGTACGGTGGCTCACACCTGTGATCCCAGCCCCTTGGGAGGCTGAGGCAGGAGGATCACTTCAGGCCAGGAGTTCAAGACCAGCCACGGCAACATAGCGAGACCCTGTCTTTACAAAATATTTTAAGAAAAAATTAGTGAGGTGTGGTGGCATGTGCCTGTAGTCCTACCTACTCAGAAGGCCGAGAAAGAAGGATCACTTGAGCCTAGGAGTTAGAGGTTGCAGCAAGCTATACTATACCCTGTCTTTCAAAATTGTATTTTAAAATAAAATAAAACATGAAACAGATACAGATTGGAGTTTCTGCCTAGATTTGAACATTGACAAAGAATTATATATTCACTGAGAATCTTGTTATCAAAAGTACCATTTGTCATTGGACTTTCTGAAAGAGTTTAAAGAATTCTATTAATCATCCACATAAGATACATTAAGAAAAAGAAGAAAGAAAATCCAGGAGAATAAAAGGGTACTTAGATTCCTAAAAATATATATATACACAAATTAAGGAAACTTGACTATTAATAAAAAGGGAAAAAAACTCCATTACCACCCTGAGGAAAAAATACTAATATTAATATTATAGTTTCTATGAGTAATGCTAATCCAAATGATAATAAGATGATGAAAATTATTTTTGAACTATATTTTATAATTCTCCAGTTAGCTTTTATGTTGACAAATCTTTTATGAGTTGTATCAGCAAGATTTGCAAAGCCCATGAAAACTACAAAAGCCAATTTACCGTAGCAATACAGAAAGAAGTCCATCTTGTCCGTAGGTTGCACCTCAGAATCACGTGGGCAAAATGCAAAGTGAGGGAAAGCAGTTGCAGCTCGCCGGCCTCTCCAAATGCCATTTCACATCATTACAAAATGGCTTCTTGGTTTCTTGGAAAACGTAGGTCCAGACAGCTTCATCACTCACAGCAAAATATTTTGAAACCTCAGTTTCAGTTCAGAGTCTTATACAAGAAGAAAATTGAGTTGTTTTCAGGTTGCCATTGCTGAGTGAAACCTCTTGTGTTTAGGGTGTTAAATTCTTGATTTTTTTTCCATCTATATGTAAAACAAACCATATGATGGTATTAGAAGGGAGAGTGAATTATTTCCTACCACCAGGCAGGCAAAAGATATATCACTTTTTTAAAAATCTGTTTTGTACTTAAGTGTTAGCTCTGTTGATTCAGGATGTCCACACAGAGGACAAGACGAATGTGTCAGTGGTGCTGTCTTCCAAAAAGAGACACTTTCAACTTACCTCTTTTGGTTTTTTTTGAGACAGAGTCTCACTCCGTCGCCCGGACTAGAGTGCCGTGGCATCAGCCTAGTTCACAGCAACCTCAAACTCCTGGGCTCAAGCAATCCTCCTGCCTCAGCCTTCCGAGTAGCTGGGACTACCAGCATGCGCCACCGTGCCTGGCTAATTTTTTCTATATATTTTTAGTTGGCCAATTAATTTCTTTCTATTTTTAGTAGAGACGGGGTCTCGCTCTTGCTCAGGCTGGTTTTGAAATCCTGGCCTTGAGCGATCCACCCGCCTCAGCCTCCCAGAGTGCTAGGATTACAGACTTGAGCCACCGATCCCGGCCTCAACTAACCTCTTTTTGACTTATCTGGTGGATAAGAGATACGTGATAGGAATATAAGGGATAAGAACAGAGTGTACAGAATAAGAATTGTTGGTAAAAAATACAAATGCAAAGATATTGAGAAACTAAGAGAATAAAAATAAAGAGATTTTTCTAAGATTCAATAAAGACTGAGAGAAAGGGGGACAATTTAAAAATAAATTACACTAATGATTTATTTCAAAGCCAAAAAAATCTATTCAAAAATGAGATCTTTAAATAAGATAAATATCCACATGGTCAGTGTATTAATCTACTTGGGCTGCCATAATAAAATGCTATATAGACTGGGTGGGTGGGTTAAACAACAGAAATTTGTTCTCTCACAGATCTGGGGCTTAAAAGTCCAAGATCAAGGGTTTGACAGATTCAGTCTCTGGTAAAGTTTTCTTCTTGGCTTGCAGAGGGCTGCCTTCTCACTATGTCTTCACATGGCCTTTCCTTGGTGCATGGCTCACCTAGGTGGGACAGAGAGAGAGAGAGACAGAGACAGACACAGAGACAAAGAGTTCAAGGTCTCTGGTATCTCTTCTTATCAGTACACTAATCCTATTGGATCAGGGCTCCACCCTGATGACCTCATTTGACTTTATTTAACCTTAATTACGTCATTAAAGGGCCCATCTCCAAATACAGCCACACTGGGTGGAGTAGAGTTTCAACACAGAATTTTAGGGGGAACACAAACTTTCAGTTTACAACAGTCAGTAAGGACTCAATCTTAGAATAACTAAACTTTTCCAAATACAGCTCTCTGGTTTTCCATCATTTGATTTAACAGTTTTCCTTCTTCCAGACTTCCTGTTTTTATTCCCTTTTCAAAGAAGAAAGGCAAATGGCATTTTATCCTGAGCCTTAGAAGCCTCAGGAAAACCATCTCAGAACTCTGAGTTTGGTTTGGAAATGACTCATAGCATGCCTTGTTTGGCAAGTCCTGAAATACAGTTTCAGGGTCCCAGAAGTTCATTTGCAATGTGTCACTTGAGATTTTGAATTCAGGTCTTTCAGTCTGTGAGATCAAAATGATCCACAACCCAGTAGTGAATATTTTTATGGGTCAGTCTTTCCATATTCCAATTTCAAGCATAATGTTGTCTTTCTGTAGTCAGTTGACATAATGAAGGCCATTAGGATGTAGACCCCACTAATTGGCCAATCCATTTAGTAAAAAGGGGAAATGAGAACAATTTACTGTTCCTGAGCCAGCCAGTATTTATGGGTGGGAGTTTACAGGCATGTCCTTTGTACTAAAGCATGGTGTGGTTTCAGCTTACTCTACGGAACGTCTCTTGGGAGGCACCTTTTACTTGGCATAGAGTTGTTGATTTCAGAGCCTTTCACTGTTTGAAAGTGTGACTGTGCATTTTTGGTAATTTTACCTTTGAGTGTTCCAACTCTACTATTGTTTTTAGCTCTGCACAAAACACAGAATCAAGGTGTCACAATATTATGAGTCTTGCCATCTGCTTGGAAGCTTTGTTTCTGATAGAAAGTCTACTTAAAGCCTACCTACTGGAATAAAATAGTATTTTCTCCTGAGGGCTGTGAAATTTTCCCTTTCATCTTATTTACAAAGGCCTTGTATTTATTCATATTACCTATGAGAAAAAGAAATTAGATTGTTGGTATCACTACTGTCAATAAATGCTCAGTAAATATTGGACAAGTGGACAAATAGAGAAACAAAATTATTACAGTTTCCACTTTCATATTAAATAATTGAATTATAGAATTTTATTGCTGCAAATGTCATTATACTTCATCCAGTCAAAACTTTTTTCTCTTAACTGTCTTTGAAGAAATTATTTTCCTAAATTTATTTTTTAAATAATAACGACCAACATTTTGTGGATTTTTTGAGTGTTCACTATGTGTCAAACACTGTCCTGAATGCTTTCCATGGATTATCTTAGTTTTATAACAATAATGTTTTAAAAGAACATTCTGGAACAAAATTCATATTTAAGACCGCCTGTGTTTGACTTCCTATTTAATAGGAAACCACATGAAAAGCGGGTCTTTGTCTCTGGTCCCTTCTCCAGCCTTCCCTTCATTAGGGAAGGCACTTTCAAGATTTCTTCTCTCCCTAGGAGCCTCCCACACACCCATCGTAGAGGCACACACGCCTTTTTACCAGTTCCCAAGGAAACCTAATTGGAAAAATAAAACATGCCACCTTTGTCAAAGAGAGTATTTTTAATGCTTCAATAATAAATGAGGAGGGAGGTAGGAGGAGAAGCAGATAGTTCCTTGTTTAAAGATGATGCTGTTTTGCTGTGCATATTCTTCCCATGGGGCCTTTGAACACTGAATGCTGAGTCTGAAAATAACCCATCTCCTTTTTCAGTTCTTGCTAAAGTCAGCCCCAGGAAAGTTCATTATTGTAAAGGGCTTGATCCATCTTCTCCAACGTCCCCCCTAGAAATCCATTTTAGAAGATGCCAATGCAGGATTATCCACAGTTAGGAATCAGGGGTGACACCAGCGATGAAGGGCACATAAAATCTGAAGCTGTCATTTTGGTCATAGTGCATTTGGTTGCCGTCTCTTCCTATATCAAACCTGAGCTAAATCTCTGCACTTTTTTCTTGGGCAGAGATGCTAAAGAACAAGTCTTTCTTCCCAAGCTATGTTTGAGGCCCTGGTATTCATTGATATCTTATCAGCACCTACATTTCATTTTTAAATTTCTGCCTGGCACCTTGGAGATATCACTCAAGGAGACAGAGGAGGGAAGGGGCATCACAATGCCCCTCCTATCCACACACCCCCAAACCTGCCCTTCATTTCCCCTTCAATGCTCTCATGGACGTCACAGGACTCTGAGCAAAGGAAAAGAATGCAATGCTCAGAAGTTTCTTACCAGATTTTTGAGAAAACATAGGCCAACCCAACCACTACAAATTAGTCTGAGGTTCTAAAAAATTGAGAAAAATTATGTGAATTAAATGCTTAGTGTTTGCTATAGCTAGCTTTTTTTTTAATAGGTTGACTATATTACAAAACAAAGCTGGGAAGCCTGGTATCATTGGGCATAAAGCACATTCATATCTGTTTTGTAGGACTGAGGAAGGGAGACTATGAACTGGGAGAAGATCCTTGAGCTGGGAGTTGGGGGTTACTTGGGCCTGGCCTGATACTGGGACCTGCACGAGCAGGTCCCTTCATTTCAAGATCCTCACCCATCAAGTGAGAGGGCTGGTCTCCATGAGGACCCTTCCAACTCTGAATTTCTGGGCCTCCTCCTCCTAGGGCCTAAATCTCCTGTTCTAAATGATTGCAGAGGTCTGTGATTGTAGCTTGTCTTTTGTGATCTGTTATTGTCCATGTGATGAATTGGATAACAAGTTCTTGGACAGGAAGGTAGTCCTGGGGACAAAGAAACCCTTCCTCACAATTACATGGTATTTAAGGTCTGCTGTAGCCTAGAAGGCAGTGAGGTGCACCAGTGTTTATGAGTAAATGAATCATATTTTTACATAGATCCTCATGCTAGCATTTTTTATCCAGCATCATGCCACATTGAAGGGGCTCCCCACTGAGAAGAGGTAGCACCTAAGTTCTGAAGTGAGTGGGACAGAGATGTAAGAACTTCACTTCCAGGTGGAATCCAGCCCCACCTGAGCTGAGATCTAGGCAGACCTGAGTGACCCTCTGAGATTGCTCCTTATGAGCTGGAAATGAGAAGTTATTACTAATCAATAAAACTGAACTTGAAGATGGCCTATTTTCAGATGCCTCCCACGTTTTCATTTTAATTCTCTGACAGAAGAGGCTGTGTTAACGTGAGCTCACTTTCACACCGGAATTTTGCACAGTGCCCTTCACAGACAAAAATGAGAAATTGGGCTGCTCCCAAGAAATATTTTTCTGGCTTCAGAAACAACCTCTGGACTTGGTGAATCCAGCTCAGGCTCCTCCACTGGAGACCTAACACTTATTCGGGCCGTCGTCCACACCAGAGACAAGTAGAAAGAGGAGGAGATGCACGTGCAAATAAGCAGAATAGATGCTCATGATATGAGACCACCAATGGAAAAGCTGCTGCTACACCTCCTATTTACTAGATAAATGAAAATAAAAACAAGTTGGTTGCTCCAGAAACCTCCCAGTAGATGCTAACTGACCCCTGGAACTGTTCTCTTCTGTCCTCCATACGTGCTCTGATGGCCAAACCTCCAGATATCAACCTCCAGTATTGATAAATGAGTCCTAGAAGGTGGTTGTCCATTTAAGTGTCCAGTTGTCACTTATAATGACATTTATATTCATTCTCTAGCTCTCTCCTTCTCTTTTCAATCTGATAAAATTATACCAAAATTTCTATTAGACCACTGAGGAGTTCTAGCTTTTTACTTAGGCCCATTTTGTGTCACAGAGATTCAAGGCTGCTTGCAAAAATACATCTGATGAAAAAGGGTAAAATGAATAGTGTTGAGAAAATACAGTGAAAGACGAGAAAGGACGGACAATGGTAAGACTGGGGTGAGGTGAGCACCGATCCCAGCTCTGTGATTGCTGGGTGGGGGTCACAAATTTGGCTCTGAAATCCCCAGTGAACAAAGCAAGGAAAGAACAGTATCAATTGCTTGAATCACAGTATTTCTAAGAATTTTTTTAAAGTTTCTCCAAAGAAGCATGACTTTTCCTGGTGCTGAGGTATGAAAGCTATTTCTCCCTTGAGTCCTCATGAAAAGAACACTGGGTCAGTTAGCTTAAGGTTCCACTGTGAGTAACCAAACACCCAAAATAACAGTGGCTTGAATTGGATGGAATTTTCTGTCTCTCTCAAGTCAGTACAGGTAGTCCAGGGTTAGAATGGCTCATGGCTGGGTGGCAGGAACTCAGAGCCTTGTGTATTGTTCCTCCACCTCATGGTCCAAGGTGGTCATTCATACTCTGGCCAAAATGTCCCCTTCCAGCCCGCAGGAAGTGGGAGGGAGGAAGGAAGAACACACCCACACCCTTTAAAGACACATCCAGGAAGTTGTGGAAGATACTTCTGACACGTCCCATTGGCCAGAACGTAATCACATGGCCACACCTTGCTAAGGTCAAGTCTGTAAAACAGAGTCTTTATTCCAGGCCTAAGTAAAAGTGGGCTTTCTGTTTATTAAAGCAGAAGGGCAGAACAGTGGTCCCTCTGTATTCACCAGTGATTGGTACCCCTCCTTGGGTAGCAAAACCCACAGATGCTCAAGTCCCTGATATGAAATGACACAGTAGCTGCATATAACCTATGTACATCCTCTCTAGATTACTTATAGGACGTAATACAATTTGAGTGCTATGTAAATAATTGTTACACTGTATTTTTTATTTGGATTATTTTTTATTGAAGTTTATTTTCTCAGAGTTCTGGAGGCTAGAAGGCCAAGCTCAAGGTGTCAGCAGGGTTGGTTTTACAAGGTTGGTTTCCCCTGAGGCCTCTCTCCTTGGCTTGCAGACGGCCACCTTCTTGCCGCATCTTCATCTTCATGTGGCCTCACCTCTGAGCAGATGCATCCCTGCTTTCTCTCTGTGTGTCCTAATCTCTTCGTACAAGGACCCCAGTCAGATTGTATAATGTAATAGTAGGACCCATCCTAATGGCCTCATTTTAATTTAATTACCTCTTTAAAAGTCCTATCCCAAAATAAATTCACGTTCTGGGGTACTTGGGGCTTAGAGTTTCAACATATGAATTTGGGAGGTAGTGGAGTGAATACACAATTCAGTCCATAAACAGCAAAATAGATATCAGAGAAAAATCAGAAGTCTCTTGCCACATATCCTGCCAGCATCCTTGTAACTGGATAAATAATTCTTTGGAATCCTCTGTTCTGTCTCCCCTTTTAAATCCAAGACTCCTTGAAGGCAAGAGCCCTAGAATTGAATGCGCTGCTTTGCACCTAAAGGTTCCCGGTGAAGTTTCGCAGGTGATGGTGGTGACTGCCCAAGGCATCGCAGCCTGAGCAGAACCTGGAACTCAGCATTTCTGATCCTCTACCACCCACTCTTCTCAGCACCCTACAATGACTCCTTTAAGGTCTGACGACCAGGACACCGCCCACCATGTGGGAACTTCCAGTCGTGTGTTTTCCTCTCAGATTTTCCATATCAAAGATTATAAGGCCCTAAAGCAGTAATGGCTGGTCCCGGTTTCACACAATTCTAGGGCTTCTGCAGAGACCCCAGCAGATATCGAACTATTTTCAACCCTTACATGTAAAGTCATTTGAATTCTTTCTGGATCATTTCACTTTGTTTTGTTTTCTACAGACACTCCGCAAAAGTTTTAGGAGGTGAGGGTGGGCTGTGGCAAGGTCAAAGCCAGCATGCCACAACTCCTGAAAACTCACTGTCCTAATTTCAGTGTCCTCTCCCCCAGGGCATCTCCAGTTTGGGCAAAGGAAAAACAGCTCTCACACTGGAAATGGTATTTTTTTCCTTCTACTTCTCTAACCAGCTTGCAAACCAGAGTGAGATTTTACTTGGCAAGGAGACAAAGAGAATTTCACCTAAAGTAAGCTGACAGCCTTGCTCCTGGGGCGCCCCTGGAACCCACCCCAGGCATTCCCGGCTCTTGCACTTCCCTATAGCAGGGCTTGACCCCGAGAGGCTGTGAAGTCCCCAAGGAGAGCCCTGTTTGCACAGCCTGAGACACAGTCTCTTCTCCTAGCCCATCTCTGCCTTAGCAACAGCCATCTCCAATGCAGCTTTTGGAAGCCGCACGATATAGCTAATTGTTTGCGTTGGACGGTAGTGTGTTTAGAGCTTATGCATCTAAACAGACAATTATTTTCTGCTATTTGCTAGTGGCACTGCCTGCCTGGTGACTTTGGCAGATGGAGAAAGGAGCTAATCCGTAGGTTATAAGCAGAAGGGTTATTGATGAAATGTCACCATCTGTTGGTATCATTAAAATGATATGAGTCATAAAGAGTTGCTTTTGTCTTTTCTCAGAAAAAGGTTAACTTGGAGTTTAGAGAGAAGTTGCTAGATTATGGACGATAGTGGGACAGAGCTGGGGGAGGGAGCCCAGAAGGAGGAGGAGCCTCGATCAACTCATTAGATCAGCTTCATGGGTCTTCAGGGAAGTTAACCGTCTGCTGAGATAAAGCTGCCTGTCTCGCGTGAGATGGGGCACTTACGAATGACGCAATACCTCAACCCTGCCAGGCCCGTCTCTTGGGTATCTACCAGGTCGGGAGGGGAAAGTCATTCTTTTGGGTTAAACAAAAAGGATCATATCTGGGGGGAACAAGCAGGAAAATGCACCTATCTCCTTAATCCTCATTGGCCCCATGACACAGAGATTATTCATGGAGCCAGTTTAGGAGGCTGGCAAGCCCAGTAGGGAATGATATCCTCTGTATCTGCTACATCTACTCAGAGGATATAGAGGGGCCTTGGAAGAGGAACCAGAGCCAGCACAGCACACCTTCCACCAGTGACAGGAGCCTCAGGATGGAGGAAAGGAAGCTGAGGACGGAAGAGCACGTGAATTGCACAGCAGGGATGAGCATATGAGATGTATATTTAATGATGATACAGGCAACCAAACCAAACTATGCCAACTTCCTAATTCTGACTTACTACCTAATCCCCTCCTTTTTGCTATTGATGAACTCTTTTACCTACTGCCAAGGACATATACCCAAAGCAGAAGAACTAACCTTCCTCAATATGGCTTAACATTCCTTTGTGTGTGTGTGTGTGTAATTTTAACTCCTGGAAAGAGTAAAAGTGTAGGTGATTGTGTAGACCACTGCAAATCCCTTTGGCAGTACCTAGGAATTGCCCAGTAGATAAACATGACACAGCACCGCTGTGACTTGGGTCTCACACCCAGCTGTGACCTCCATTGAGTCCTTTACCCCCAAGACCACTAGAGGGTGTCAGCGCTACCGCTGGAAAAGTGTGTGATGCTGGAAGCAAGAGCCACAGGGGCAGGAGCTTTCTGAAGTTATTTATGTGTCTCAAAAGGAAGCATCGGTGGACAAGTTCCTGTTGATATTTTTAGATCTGATGCGTGGTCCGCTGCTGCACTTTTCATTTTTAAACAAGCGGGGAAGGAAGTGATTGATGGTGTCCACAGTGCTGTTTTGGAGGCTCCGAGGGCCCGTCTGACAGGCTGATGGTCATCCTGCCGGGCCCAGATCCGCCTTCCGTCTCTTCCAGCTCCGGGACTTCACAAGCTGCTGACTCGGGTGGCTGGCAAAGAAAACACCGTCCGCCTCCTGCCAAGTCAGGAACTTTGAAGTTTCCACCTGGCTCTGCGGCCCTGTGCGGGTTCAGTGTCTTGCTCCTCTGCTGCCTCCCGTTTCTCTGAGGATCGAGGCATATATTTGCATAGAAGTCTTTGGCTGCAAGTAAAATGGTTTCGAAATCTTGCTTCAACGAGGTGGTCTAGCAGATTAAAAACTCATGACCACAAAAAGAATCTGAGCTTAACTATTCCAGGGCCGGTAGAAGTAGTATTACTGAATTGTTTCTGTGGATACCTTCATTGGCCTGCTGAAAATCAGTGCTCTACGACAAAAAAAAAAAAAAAAAAAGAAATTTTAATTTTTATCAGTGTGTCTGTCAGTGTTTTCCTTCGCAAGGATTCGAATCCTGTGGCTTTGTCCTCAAGGAGGAGGGAAGAAGGGGAGATGGTGGTCCTCCGGTCTTTTGCTCTGCAGATACAGTTTCTCATAAAAAGTTCACGAATCGCAGCTAGAGCCCACTCAAGCTAAACAGTCAGTTGATGAACATGAGAAGGCAAAGACTGTTCAAGGAGAGAAAAGAAAGTTCTTCAATTCTCAGGGCTGGGCAACTTACTGTTTGTTCCTTCCTGGCACTCAGACTGTGGCAGATGGGGTTCCCTTACAAACCTAAAAAATACGTGTAGGAAGCGGCTTGGACAACTCGGTGGGGAAACTCCTAATGAGATCTGGAGCTTCCCTCCCTTGCCCCGTGCTCTTGCTGTTTTGGCTTATGAACATTATCCTTTTTTGTTTGTTTGTTTGTTTTTTTCTCTCTCTCTTTTTACAACAGACCACAGAGACAGCTGACGAGGAGGACGACCAGCCTCTCAGCCTGGCCTGGCCCTCCAACACCCGCAAGCAAGTCACGTTTCTGATTGTTCTTCCCATAGTCTTTCCTCTCTGGATCACCTTACCGGACGTTCGCAAACCTGTGAGTGAGGCCTTTTTGAATAGGTTCCCTGTAAAAAGCGTGGAACACAAGTGCGTAGTCTGCTTCAATTTATGCTAAAAGGAAAAGGGAAGGTGACACAGATTTTTGTGTCTTCTTATATACACCTAAAATTTCTCTGGACAGACACAAAATCACAGTGATGGTTGAGGCTATCAAATCTGCATAATAAACAACCGTAAAATTTAGTGGTGTGAAACCACCACCATTTCATTCTGGACACTTTGCCAGCCCTCGCTCTAAGAGGCCCTCCCAACCCTGAGAGCCCAGGGCCTTGAGTTATTGGCCCACAATAAGCTATATTGTGGAATCTCGGGAAACATCTAGGGTAGGAATATGTATATTACTGGCCAAGGAGAAAGAAATTTAGGCACAAAGAAGTTAACTAATTTATACCTGGTCACTTCCTTGAAGACAAAGCTGAGATTCAGACCCAGGTTTGTGTAAGCATATGCCCTTGGGCTTCTCATATTTTATGATGCCAGAAGGTAGAAATCTGAAAAAATTATTTCTAAAAGCATTTGGAATAGAAGAATACTACAGTAACATCCAGTATAATTTTATAAGTCTTCAAGAGTCCAATGATGGTCCCACTTTCCTCATATGAGAAAGACAGAAGAAAATCCCTTCCCATTAGCCTGGCCTGTAAATAATCCAGCCTGGTGGAGAGCCACGTCTGGTCAAGTAGACACCAGGAAAGGACTCCCTGGTGTAAGGCCTCCCACCTCCAGAGGTTTCCTGGTAAAGGATGCGTATAACACGTGTGGCTCACTTAAAACAATATTTAGGCTTCTTTATTCAAGATACAATTGCAGAACATCTGCTCTATGCAAAGGCCTGGCTTCTGAAAACCTACAATCAAATAGCTAGATGTATTTGATATTTTTTCTTTCTCTTTTTTTTTCTCATATCACATTGACATTTCTGAGATGTGCTGACTCACATGCACTCACTTGTGTGCTCTCTCTCTCTCTGTCTCTGTCTCTCTCTCTCTTGCTTTTGTTTGGCCTGAACAAGGGAAATCAGGGAGACAGATATGGTTTTCTAAATCCCCGCAAAAGTCCCAGTGTGGTGTGGCCAGGAATAGAGGCGGCTGACTGGCTGATAGGTGGATGTCCAACCACTGAGCAGTCAGGGAGATGTGCAGGAATGGGAGGAAGATGCCAGCAACTCAAGGCCCGGGGCTCTCAGGGTTGGGAGGGCCTCTGAGAGCAATGGCTGGCAAAGTGTCCATCCTCTTGGGAATCTGAGCTCAAAGGTCAAAGAAGCTGTGAGAGAAGATCAAAGGCTCCCAACCAGCAACTCCTGCAAAACAAACAGGAATCAACCAAGGCAGTAGTTAAGTTACCTGGATCATGACAACTGCTCTGGCTGATGCTTCAATCCCGGGGGCCACAGAGCAAGAAGGTGGAGCTGGACACAATGCTGTCCTCTGCAATGCCGTTGACTTGTCACTCCCTGTGCAGTGCACCTGTGAGAGCCAGCCCCTGTGGTGTGGGCCAGGGTAGGCAGTGGGGCTTTCCCTCACTATGCCCAGCCCTGGGATGGACTGGAGTTTTTTCCTGTCTTTTTCTGAGTATACTATGTGCTGTTCCAAGCAGAAGTGAGACTTTCATGGAGAACATTTGGTTGTTTTTAAATGTCCTCAGCAAATATTTATTGAGCACCTACTATATGCCAAGCACTGGGCTTGGGACCTTAAAGAGATGTAAAGACACAAAATTCACCCTTTCTATCTTTAAGGAGCTCTAAGCTTAGTAGAGGAAACAAGGCATGCCCACATATAACTACAGAGCAAGATTGCACATCTGTATTTGTGAGAGGAGCTGGACTTGAGCCCATGTCTCATGATTCCAGAACATTTTCATTCTATCACATGGGCTGCAGTGGGTTTCCCCCACAACTTATGAGCTGTGCAACATTGGGAAAGGCACATCTCAGCTCTGGGCCCCATTTTCCCTTGTCTGGGAATAAAAGATTAGAAGATCTCTAGACTCCATGCCAGCCATGCCATTCTATGACTAAAGACAGTATACACAAAGAGATGATCATCAACAAGGTATTGCACATTTAAGGTGACTGTACATCCCAGTTTTCCCAGAATACTCCCAAAGCATACTGGGATAAATATAAAACAAATATAAAGATAAATTCTATGGGCATCCTCTGCATATACAACACCAAATTAAAAAAAGGTACCAGCTGATACAAAAGCCAATAAGTGATCATGCTTAGTGAGAAGATTTTCATTAGATTTGATCTTGTATCAGTTGTCTTTTGCTACGTAACACACCTCCTCAACTTAGTGGCTTAAACCAAGAAGGATTTTTTAACCCATAGTTCTGTGAATTGGCAATTTGGGCTGGGCTCAGTGGGACTCACTTACGTGGCCGGGGGTTGGTTGGCGTAGGGGTGTCTCAGCTGGAACAGCTTGTCTCTGCTCCACCTGGTCTCCTATCCTTAAGCATGCTGGCCTGGACTTCCTCACATAATGGCCAAGTGCCAAGAGCAGCAAGAATGAAAGCTACAAAGACCTCTTGAGACCGAATTTGGAATTTGCACACTTCCATCACATTCTATTGGTCAAAGCAAGTCATAAGGCCAGCCCAGATTAAAAATGTGAGGAAATAGACATCACCTCTGTTTTTTTTTTCTTTTGAGAAAGAGCCTCACTCTGGCACCCAGGCTAGAGTGCTGTGGTGTGAGCCTAGCTCACAGCAACCTCAAACTCCTGAGCTCAAGCGATCCTCCTGCCTCAGCCTCCCGAGTAGCTGGGACTACAGGCATGCGCCACCACACCAAGCTAATTTTTCTATTTTTAGTAGAGACGGGGTCTCCCTCTTGCTCAGGCTGGTCTCAAACTCCTGATCTCAAGCAATCCTCCTGCCTCAGCCTCCCAGAGTGCTAGAATTACAGGCATGAGCCACTGCACCCAGCCCAGACCTCACCTCTTGCTGGGAGGAGCAGTGAAGTCTTGTGGCCATTTTCACAACCTTCCATAGACCTCATGTACTTTCACACGAGCCTCTTAAGAAAATATACAGGGAGGAAAAAAGAGAGAGAAGAAAATTATTAACTATAGATATTTGCTCCTCCTTAGTGCCTGGCAGCTCTGCCTCTTCAGTACATTTTGAATTACCCACGGAGATGAATATATCAAACCTTGACAAATACTACAAGGAAAACATGATTTTTTAATGTATACTTCCTAGTTTCAGAGTAGATAGTACTCCCACTTGTTTTTATTTCCAGCTCATTTATATGCAAATGATATGACAGTGTTTGTTGAATCACGCATATTTTCAACTCAGATAATTAATACGGGCTTCGTGTTTATAGTTTTCTTAAATTAATGGCTTTGTTTCAAAAGTAAAAGAAGTAAAATGTAAACCTTAATGAGAAACATGTCTTTGATGAAAATTGAAAACAGTAAACAAAATAAAGACCCAGAAAGTCTTCTCTCATGACCTAGGATAGGTGTTCTTACAAAACAGGAATGCATCTAATGAGATACCATAACATGCCCCATTAGAACTAGGAAGGAACTTAGAGCCCAGCTAAGTGTTTGCGATTTCTATCATTTGTTCATTCACCGAGTATTTATTGAGAGTCTGCTATGTGCCAGGCACAGTTCTATCGAGGATGAAGTGGTTGAGATCCAGAGAGGCTTAGTGCCTTGGCCAAGCACTCCCAGCTACAAAGAGGCAAAGCCAAGACTAGAGGCCAGGTCTCCACAGTCATTTTCACCTCCCTGAGTATCAGTTTCCTCATCTCTTAAAGCTACAATGAGAGCAATGCAGTCGGCCCTCTCTATCTGTGGGCTCTGCATTCAACCAATCACAGATCAAATATTTTCAGGAGGAAAAAAATGATAAAAAAAAAAAATAAAAGCAATACAACAATGATTTACACAGTATTTACATTTTATTAGGTATTATAAATAACCATAAGATTATTTAAAGTATACAGGAGAATGTGCATAGGCTAAATGCAAATATTATGTCATTTTATATAAGGGACTTGTGCATCCACAGATTTTGGTATCCAAGGAAGAAGTTTCCTGGAAACAATTCCCCATGGATACCACAGGATGACTGTATTGTCTAGTAACCACTACGATTATTATCTAAGCACTTGTTATGTGCCAGGCACTTTGCTAGATATTTTATGTACACGAAATCCTCAGAATAATTAGATATTGTTATTTCTCCCATTTTACAGATGAAGAAACCGAGGCTTAGAGAGATTAAATTATTTGTCTAAGGGCACATTGCTTGTAATTCATGGGCAAAGATTTCAGTATAAGTCATGCTAATCCAGAGACCACACTTTCAATCTTTAATAGGATAGTTCAGGGGAACTTTGTTAAATATGTATACCCCAGAACCCTGCACAGAGCAAGATGCTCAGTGAATATTTGTTGGATTTAATTCAGTAACGATATGGCCAATTTGTGCAACCTGCTAAGTCCGGTAACTTTTTTTCAAGCCAAGTCAATATCACTCTGATGCACTGAAAGCTTCTAATGAGAACATTAGCTGTGAATTATATAAGTCAACCATTACATTGGGAACAAAATGGCCAGCACATGGACACGATTTGCTTATTTGCTAATTAGTGTGAGGCCTAGCCCAGTGGATGTGAGGACGAACCACCGTTGCTAACCATAAATTGACATGTTAGACCTTGGCTTCAAGGGCCATTTTCTTCCTTCCCATGACACTGGTAACTAAAAAAACTGTAAAGATGTTACTGGGCAGTGATGTCTGGAACGACACCATGGAGTCCAAATATGGGGAATGGTCCAGAAAAAAATGAGAGAAGAAGGAACTACCTGGGTTGTGAGAATGGAAATCGTTAGGTGGTTTGACAGTTGGGAAACACTTCGCCAAACCGCCGACGCGTGAACGGTTGCTACTTCCGAAGCAGGAACAGTCTGGGAGGTTGGGCGAGGCAGATGGCTGTGCAGCCGGAACGCCAGTCTCCACTTCCCCGATGCTTTTTTTATTTTCTAACATTCCGAGCAGAGCCTAGTGTTTGGATGATGATCATTATGTCTATGGCGGGGTATATTTTGAGTCTTGTCGGCCCTATTTTTCTTTAGAAAAGCATCAGTATAACCTAGATGTTAGGAGCATGTGCTGTGCGGTCGGGCAGACGTAGGTTCGATTTTATCTCAGGTTCAATATCTGGGCACAGATAGGTGCCCAGCCTTCACCTACCCCTAGTTTATGATGAAGACTCTGAAAATTCACGAAGCAAATTTATCTTTGGCCTTTTTTTCCCAATGCTCCTCTAATGCAACATTAGGTATGTTTCAATGCCCATTAATTACTAATTGGCTTCTCGATTAAGAATCATGATCATCTAATATTGAATTAGAGAGGTTTTCACAAATATGTTGACTTAAATTTAGTTCCTTTAAATCCTTAGTCTGATTCCTTGCTTTCTACCTTTTAGCTGAGAATGTTCTATAGTTCAGTGATGATAAGAAAATATATATATATTCAAATGATTTGATTCTGACTTGTGAAGTTATCTCAATAAACAGACATGGAAAGGAACAAAAATAAAATAATTACATATTCAGGAAATGAGCTAACCTGGAAAGCAAGCAATGTGTGGACAGAGGACTCTCCCAGGACATCCAGTACATACGCCACACCTTAAAGTATGGCGGAAGCCTCCAGTCCCCCACACAGTGCTCAGAATCAAGCACTGGTTGCTGCTCAGATCACACGTGCAGCCCCACATGGCAAAGGAGCTCTCTCCTCCCTGTAAACAGAGCACAGCCGTGGGGCATGAAGCCCTCATCACACTTAGGATCCTGAAACAGTGACTCGTGACCAGAGGAAAAGGATGGGAATTCTAATCAGCTAAGTGCCTTATCTGGGAAAATTTGATCTCTTAGCACTGGCTCAAGGAATCTGGTCTCCAGAATCCAGCTGAACTCCCAACTCTAAAGAAATTTGCTTTCAAAAGTGAAGATCATAATCTCCACTTTGAAAAACTGATCATTGTTTTCCGTTAGCATTAAAGTGCTCAAGTCCCTGGAAGGGGTCTGAGTCCTTGTCCAAAATATTTTCCTTCTAAGAAAAGCAAAGGGGCCAGTCACAGCGGTCACACCTGTAATGCTAGAACTTTCAGAGGCCGACGCAGGAGGATTGCTTGAGGCTAGGAGTTGGAGAGCAGCCTGAGCAAGAGTGAGACCTCATTTCTACAAAAAAATAGAAAACTTAGCCAGGCATGGTGGCACACACCTGTAGTTCCAGCTACTGGGAGGCCGAGGCAGGAGGATTGCTTGAGCCCAGGAGTTTGAGGTTGCAGTCTAGTCCGGGCGACAGAGTAAGACCCTGTCTAAAAAAAAGGAAGGAAGGACGGAAGAAAGGAAAGAAGGAAGAAAGGATAGGAGGGAGGAAGGGAGGGAGGGAGGGGAAAAGGGGGGAGGGAAAGAAGGGAGGGAGAAAAGAAGGGGAAAAGAAAAGGAAGGGGTCAGGGAAGCATTTGAGGTTTGAGAGTAAGGTTTTGGCTACTCACTGTGACCTGATGCCCTTCCCCAATCCAGACATCCCAGCTAATGAATGGCAAAAAAAAAAAAAACCGCAGTCATTTAAACAGAGAAAAGGTTACTGTGAAGTTTAACAGAACCATGTGAATGATAATGAAAACATGTATTGAAAACTTGAAATTAGTAAAGAGAACGTAAGTCTGGTCTGGAGCGATAGAGACTACGTTCATCATTATAGATATTCAGAAGATTACTATGTACAAGTTTATCTTTTCCTTTTAATGAAGCTCTCAAAGGCCAAGGCAGAAAGTGTTCTACATGACTGCCCAAGGTCAGCCCTTCAGACAGCTGAGATTGCTTTCATCCAAGTTGACTCTAAGATTCATTTCTCTGGACAAAATTGGATGGCATTATCAAAGCAAAAAGTGGGATTGTTTCTCATCGTGGAAAGCTTTGAAATAAAAAGTGTTTGGCAATAATAGATGAGAGGCTCTCTGACAGGGTTCTGCTATCTGAGCATGTTTTAAAGGACCCCAATTTTCAACACAGGGCATCAACAGAACACCACTACACTGCAAACCTGGATTTCCCTTTAGTGGTGTCGGATAAGGAACACTGAATTTTGAGTGTCTGACTTTTGGCTGATGTAACTAGGAAACTTTGAAAGTGCTCACCTTGTAAGAATGCAATTGCATAATGTCTAGTGCTAGAAGCAGAACTGGATATGATATAGTTTGGGGTGGAGAACAGGAGAGAAAACATTCCCAAGAGCAATGTCTGAGCTGCCACCCTGGTGGGACCAGTGCAATTGGGCATCTCTGCCTCTGTCTACTCCAGTCAGGCTGTGTGGTTCAAATGTCCTGGAGACTGGTGGTCATCAGGCACCTGTGGAAGCTGTGGGGGTGGCTTCCGTGTGGCTTTCCTGATAATTCATGGGACTGTAAGATAAGCCAATCTATTTTTAAAGCTATTGATCCTTCCCATTTCTTGTTCAATGTCATGAAACCCAAAGGTTTTCTGGCATGTGGATTATTAGAATACATGGTTTGCAAGCAATGGAAACTGATTCTGACAGACTTGAGAACAAATGAAAGAAAAGGGAGGAGAATAGAGAAGGAGAATATGGGGTAGTTAATAGATTTGAAAGACTGAGAAATCAGGCCTTAGAAAGAACAGGAGCAGAGGGAACCTGACTACCGAGTAGCAGGAACTACCAGACATTCTCTTCGAGAGACTTCCATCTCAGGAACCAGAATTGTGATCATTCAGCTTTAACGAATTTCACATTTCCAAGACAGAATCTTACTGTCCCAGCTTGATCAGGGGTGGGTAAGTCCTTTTGATTGCTAATCCTACCAAAATGCAGTAAATGCAGGAGAAATAGCTGCATTGGAGACTTTAGCTTTGAACTATTGGATCCACCTCCATTGATAACACTGACACGCTCACCTCTTCCTGGTTGTCTTTCAGTCATCAAGGAAGTTTTTTCCCATCACGTTCTTTGGCTCCATCACCTGGATTGCAATATTCTCTTACTTGATGGTCTGGTGGGCGCACCAGGTAAGACTTCGATAGTGGCATCCATCTGCCTGGTTTTTCTCTGGTCTTGGTTGCCAAGTGGTTAATCAATGCATTTGATTTCTAAAACTGTCACAACAATATTGGGTGTGACACAGACAAGTTAGTTACACATCCCAGGACTAAAGCAATTTACTCCACTTAACTTTCCCAAGTCCCCAGGCCTTTCACCACAGCATGCAATCAAATCATAGCCCCCGAACAGCCCCATGGAGGAAGAAAAGCCTCACTGCTTCTTGCTCTCTGCAGCCGGAAGCCGGGCCAGCTCCGGCAGGGCGAGAGTGTCAGGGTTGTGCGTGGCTCACGGCACTTGCTCTATCTTGGGCAGCCACCCGCCTCACTCGCACCAGCCTTTCAAAACTGGCACTTAGGAAAAGACCTAGAGACAAATTGGCCTCTTCCTTGAGCTTCAGTTTATAAAAAGGATGATGTATTTCATTTTTATCCTCTTTAACTCATTGCCAGTCATAACGCCTATCACAAGAATATACTCTCAGTAATTGTTATTGAAAATCCAGGTTTCACATTTTCAAAGATGATAGCGGTAACCATCGATAATTGAGTGTGCACTACATACTGTGCAATTCACATCTCTTTGTCTTTAAAATCCTGACAGTAACCTACACATAGGTTCAAATACTATGAGGGAGGTACTGTTATTAGCCACAGTTTACAGAAGTTTGAAGCTTTAAATCTTTAAGAAGATCGCCCAAGATCACGTAGGTAGTAAGTGGTAGACTGAGATTCTAACCCAGGACAGTGCAACTCCAAAACTCATGCTTTTAATCTTCATTATATACTACATAAATTCCAAACTTCCCACTTGTATCCTTTGTTTAATATAGTCCTAGAATTATTATGCTTGTTAACATAAATAAAATATAGCAATTTGAAATGAGGAAATATGTACCAAGAGAACATATGTGGATAAACTTCTCAACAAATGGTGCTGGAATAATTGGATTTCCATATGCCAAAATAAATAAACTTAGATCCTTACCTCATACTATACTCAAAAACTAACTCAAAGTGGATCATAATTCTAAATGTGAGAGCTAAAACTACCAAACTTTTAAAAGAAAACATAGAAAATACACATGCCCATAGGTCAGGCAAAGAGTTCTTCTTTGATATAATAGAAAAGGATAATCCATAAAAGGAAAAAAAATGGATAAATTAGATTTCATCAAAATTAAAACTTTTGTTTTTCAAGAAACACCATTTAAAAATGAAAAGAACCAACCTATTATTTATAAATTGAAAAAAAAAAACAATTTAGAAGTGAGTGTATTCTATTCTCTAAAAAGCCTTGTCCTTATATGCTATTTCAGCCCTTTAATTTTTTAAAAAAAAACACTGGACATCATCAAGTAGCCTGTTGGAAACCAGATGGAAAGCACTATCTTGAAGGTTTTCAGAACTGCAGCTCACCAACTCCAGCAAAGTACATAAAGTTTTTTAAAGTCCCAAGAGGATAAACAAGTTGCTCAAGAGAATGAAGGAGCTTCCATCTGAGGCTAGACCAATGCTCAACAGTCTTAAAAGGCAAAGACCAAAAGAAAATGTATTAAATAATAGCTGCCCCCACCTTGCTTTTCAATAATGATATACTATTTACAAAGGGCCTTTCCACAAATTACCACTTAGTTGTCAGAAATACCTGGTAAAGTAGATGTGATTATCCCCACTCTGCAGATGAGAATTAAGGATCAAAGACATTGTACAATCGGTCCAGTCAGCAATAAGTCAAGAACTTAATAAATTCCAGAGCCAGACCTTGGTCCCAGGCCCTCAGATTCCCTGGCTTTTGCTTCTCCACAGTTGCTTTGCTGATTTACAGTCTCATACTACCAAACCCCCAAATACCCAAAACCAAGTTTTTTGTGAAATGGTAGAGTCTACAAATACTTAAAAGTGTATTACAGACACTAGGAGATGTTAAGGAAAAATGGGGACCCTGGGTGTCAGTCCTTAACTTTTGGTGGTAAACTGAAGGACGTATCTGCTGCAGGACTGGGTGCCACTGCTGGAGGCTGGCCCCTGGGTTCAATGGCCAGTTAGCTTTTCTAACTCCAATCCTGCAGCTTCCCCGGCTCAGTCTTAGAAAGCACCATACAGAGGCTGCGCTCTAGCCCTCTGTAGCTCTTTTTGAGATTCTTTATTTCTCATGTGAACATTCCTGATCTCTTGGGTCTGAATACATAAAAGTATAAACTCCTCTATTGGCTATGATTGTGGCTTATTCATCTTTATGACTTCGGCACTTCACAGAGCACAGAATAGAACCTCATGAAAAGGAGACTGCATTGACATTTGTGTGGTTTCGATGATTCTGTGACTTCAAACACTCACATGTTTATCCCTGTCGTGGCATTTAGGTTGGCGAGACAATTGGCATTAGTGAGGAGATTATGGGTCTGACCATCTTGGCTGCTGGGACCTCCATCCCTGATCTTATCACCAGCGTCATAGTGGCCCGGAAGGGGCTAGGGGACATGGCCGTGTCCAGCTCTGTTGGAAGCAACATTTTTGACATCACTGTAGGGTGAGTAGAGAGAGTTCTATAAAGATGCATGTCAGCTGCATCACTGTCTTTGTCTTCTTAGAAGCTGAAAACACATGACCAGGATCTTAAGCCCAAAACTGACCAATACCAATAGAAAGTAAAAACTGACAGTACCATTAGATTTCACCAATTCTCCTTCCCATTTTCAAGGAACTTAATGAAGAATAAGTCATCCCTGGACAGACAGAAACACATACTTGCATACAAAAATAGATTTTTTTAGAAAACACTTAGGAGAATTTCACTTATATAACAACGTCCAGGCGGAACTAGATACTCTGATAGCGTCACGATATTTTTTTCCATGTTTTAATTAAAGTCCCCACCAAGCTAAGGTGAGACTTGGATTTTAAGGCAGATCGGAACAAACATAGGCCCAGCACAAATATCCTGTCTCCTTCCTTGGAAAACGTTGGCAGTCTTGGCATGATCATGTGTTTATCTGTGCCGATGAAGATATTCTGGTCAGAAGACGAGAGATGTTCTTACAGTTAAGCAAACTAGAGTTCTCAATATGAATAATCACTAAAGTGACTCCAGTTGGGAAGGGGTGCTGTTATCTATATGGTTTCATTTAACTTGTGAAAAGTAAAAGTAGTCTGAAAAATAACCCTGAAGGGCAGCTCCATGAGAAAATAAGACGTGGGATGTTATCTTTATGTTCCCAGGAGAACTGGGCTCTCGACACTTAAGTTTGGAAGTCCGCTAAAATGCATCGACTCTCCCACCAAACATCTTGAATATTGTTGTCTCTTACACCTTTTCATTACCAAATATATATTAATATTTATTATTTTTCATACAGTGTCTACCATGTACACTGTACATACATTTTTATCTGTGTAAGCTACACAATGATCCTGTGAGGTATGTATTATCCTTATTTTCCAGATAAGAAAGCTGAAGGAGGTAGCTGGGACTTGAACAAAGAGTTAGTGCTGGCAACTGCAGACTATCTGGTTTATCCTTCCAGTGGTCAACTCAAATCCTGACTTCTCTGATTCCCTGGTCCTGACTTGGGGGCTCTTCTCCTGTACACTCTGTGTACATCTTACTCTTGTCACGGTCATGTCTGCCCCCTAGACTGTGAATTCCCCAAGAGCAGGAACTCACCAAAGCCTCGTCCATTGCCGTTCATCAGTAGTGGCTTGACAAATGTTTGTGGAATGGATGGATGGATGGATGGATGCCTTAAAAGCTATATGTTTTAAAGGAAGTTGTACTTCTTATAAACAGTGTTTCTCAGTTTTGCTGGCCACACATTTATAGTAGTTTTCTTGGTTAATCTCTTGTAAAAAGGAAAAAGAACAAGTTCTATAATATAAAAAGAGAAAATCCTACAAGTTGAGAAAGATTACACGGGTTCAGTTAGACATATTTGTCATGTTTCTAAAGAATAAATATTATAGGTAGTTACCAAATGCTTTTTGTTCATTGTTCTTAAATTATACACAAACACCCCCTAAATGAAAGTTTTTTAAAAAATCACCACTAATCGTACTACCCAAAAATAATTCATTTTTGTATGTTCTCTTTCAAATATTTCACAAAATTTTCTTAGTGAAATATTCAATTTTGTCCTCTTGGAAGGTTTTTATTTTTCCATTTTATTTTAAAGCCATATATGCCTGGCACAAAGAGGTATCTATTTGTAAATCATATCGATCATTTTTCTAAGATTCTTCAGAGCTCTTATAAGTAACGTTTTATGGCTTCAAACATTCCCTCTTATTGCTTTTCAGTTTAACTGTTATCATGTAATAGGATCTTTGTATTTTTTTTCAATTTTCTGCTATTATGGGTGCTTTGATGAACACCTTTATGCAGAAAAACTTCTGTTTTTATTTTGTTAAGATAAATTCCTTCAAACAGTATTAATGGGTTAAATATATTGAACATTTTAATGGCTATTGATGTATTTTGTATATTTCTTTTCCAAAAGTTTCTTTCCCAAGAGTTGATGCCAATTTACAATGTTGGCAATATATTAAGCGACATCATTAGCAACATATTGAGTGTAAAAGTTTCTTCATAGCCTTTCCAGCATTTTCTTTTTGCTTATACAATTAATATATACTCACAAATTTAGGAAATATATATAAAATGCACAAATAAATATCAGTAATTCACTACCCTTTTTTACTTCATGTATATTTTACCTAATTGAAATTGCATTACTATTTTTGTATATCTTCATTTAAATTTAGAATTATGAATATTTTCCTTTATCATTATAAGCTTGTGATTTTTTTATTTTTTTATTTTTCTTGATTCATGCTAAAGCTTGATAACCTTGTGATTTAAAATGGTTATATAACATTACATTGACTTATTTGCTATTTATTTATTTCCCTATTGTTAGAGATTATTTGAGATCCCCCAATTTTTACTATCCAAAATAACACCAAAATAATTTTTCTGAATAGTTACATCTGCATTTAAAATGATTTATTATATTTGATCCCTGACAATAGAATTGATAGATCAAAAGGTATGAAAAGTGTCATGTTATTCCCCAAAGGGTTTTTGCAAATTATCTGTAGTGCTGTCAACCTCAACTTCACCAGAAGTGTGTGTGTGTATGTGTGTCTAGTTTACTAAGAATAAAATGAGTTGGGGTCTCTTTCTTTATAAGAGATGAAAGAAGACTTGCCCAGGACAAGTCCCCATCAAAGGTTTTCATTTTGGTACCACCTTCACTCTCAGGCCCTCCCCTTTCCTCTTCTGACTTTTCATTGCTGAGCTCAGGATGCCAGGGCTGCCCCCTCCTGCTGAGAACTGGAATTACACCTGTTCCGAGGCTGTCTGGGTAAAACACCTCCGTACAATGCCCACTAACGCAAGCACCTCCCCGTCAGGCTCTAGGTGGCAAAGTACCTGTACTGACCGCCACAAAGCAGCCACATCAGTCACTTCGGGTTGGCCCAGGTTAACATGTGCACCCAGATAGGGGCCTGCACGCACCAGACCCTGGGATTTCAAAGATGTGTAATGCGTGGCCTCTGTCTTCCATGCGCTCTCTCCAGCAGAGAGAAAAATGAGTAACCTCACTGCCCCTTTCACCCTCATTATTTCTCTCACAAGCTATTTGCTTTTCCTCTGGAGAAACTAATATTTCAAAAGAGCACCTCCTCTTCCACACTCTGAGACCAGGCCAAGACTGGACCTCCCTTGGCCACTGCCATGCAGAAGGCTCCGCAGCTGGGTCCCCGTCTCTCTAGGCACCGTCCCATCATTAGGATCAGTGGGTAGAACCGGCTCCATTTCACCAGCCCCTGGGAGATGCCCACGCCCCTCGAGCCGTGCATTTTCAGCCACATTGAGTTCTAGTCGACTCCCTTGGTACACCTGGCAACTAGCTTCCCTGATGTCTTTCAGAATCACCACTTTGGATAGGAAACAAAAGATGTCATCCTATTTTAAAAGTCAAATGAAAAGGGAGAGAATGGGTATAAAAATACATAAAGTTTTTTAAAAAATCAAAAATGGAAGATAACTGTCTTCCTCAAATCTTTCAAAAAGACCATTTTTTTAATCAAAAGGTTGCCAACATCTTTTCCAGAATAAACTTTAGACTGCTTGCTATATTATATCATGGTCCCCACTAACCTCATTTAATTTTACTTGCTCTTCGATTGCTAATTAAGTCATTGCTATTCTCTTTGCCATTTAAAAAAATAATTTGTTCCATTTCCACCACTCATTTCTGTACCTTCTCTCCATTTGTCTTCTCCTCCCATCTCCCTGTACAAATCCTGCAGTTCACTTTTTTTAGAGCTGAGATCAACATTTTAATCTCAAGTAGGAAGGAAACAAAAAATAATTTCAAATCAAATTCAGAAACCACCTGCAGCAGTCATGTCTTTGATAACGTCCCACTGTAGAGCAAATTGTCAGTTTTCCGTAATCTGGTGAGGACACAGACAAAGGTTTTTAAGGTTCACTTTCCTTCCATATGTGATTTCCGGGGCCGACCATGCCCGGGCCATCACCTACGTCTCCTAAGCAGCTAAGGTTAGGCCCGGTGCCTTCTGCCCCGCGCCTGACTGCTGCCTGGTCTGCCCGCCCCGCCCCGCCCCGCCTCTCCCCGCAGGCTGCCGCTGCCCTGGCTCCTGTACACCATCATCCGCAGATTCCAGCCAGTCACGGTCAGCAGCAACGGCCTCTTCTGCGCCATCGTGCTCCTCTTCATCATGCTGCTCTTCGTCATCCTCTCCATCGCCCTCTGCAAATGGCGGATGAACAAAGTGCTGGGCTTCATCATGTTCGGCCTCTACTTCGTGTTCCTGGTGGTCAGCGTCCTCCTAGAAGACAGAATCCTTATGTGCCCTGTCTCCATCTAGCAGGAAAAGCCATATCTTGAACCAACAGCAGGGATGGTCCCTCCCCGCTCTGGGCTCCGGGCTCCTTGAGCGCTTGAGCAGAGGCAGCTGACACACAGCCCTGGGGGCCACGTGTCCCTCCGTGGCCGACTGGAGGAGGGATGGAGTCACACTGGGCCCACTCACTTCGCAGGCTGCTCCATCCTTGCCTAAAGAAATGACTTCGTCTAGGAGACAAAGAGAACCGTCAAAACGGGGCTTCTGTCCATTCACCGCTGACAGGTACTCCTCGCTGGTCGGAGGTACATTCGCTGTAACGACGTAAACAAGGACGGAGGCGCTCTGTATACATATAAAATATACATATTATAAATACACGCACATGAACACACAAACCCTGCTTGTTCCTATACTATACCTCTCCTTCCTTACTATAGATTAATATATACTTGTATATAAACACAAAGAAAGAGAAATTATATATATAACCATATATATTAATATAATATATATAAGTACAAATGCATCTTTTCAGGGATAGCTCTAATATATTTATAGTACCTATTTGCAGTGGGGCATCAACCTTCAGTCTGGGCTTTACCTCTTAAGTGCAAGAGGTAAACTATTAATAATACAATCAATAGACAAAGGTAGAATTGCTGTGACCTTCAATCTACCTTGGACTTACCGAGATCCTGCCTGGTGAGGTGGACAGTTTAGGGAAATAGTTTGCAGGGTGGAGGGCTTGGTGGGAAGGGTATTTAAGGGCCCTGAGTTGAACCCTCCAAAACATTCCCACAAGCCCAAGAGGGAAGGCTATGTGTCCACCTCCACTGGGGTATACTGGCTGAAACTCACAGGGTTACTTAGGACAAACAGAGGTAAAATCCAGACTGCGTGGAAATCGTTTCGGGGGTGGGAGGGTCTTTTGGTTTGGTTTTGTTTTATCTTATATTGTCCCAGCATGCACATAGAAAATATGACTACAAACCAAATTAGTGCTTTTCTAGGACAGCAAGACTATATAAACCGAACCGATTTTTTTACAACGCATGTCCCATTCTCATCAAAAGAAGAGCAGGTGAGTTTAGCTGTGATTGTCATTTAGGCATATTTTGATGCTAAAGACACACATACAGTCAGAATGCCTGCCAAGAGAGCCTAGATGTGTGATAAGAAATACCGTCCAGTAGGGGCGCTCAGTGGGACTTGCCACCTCACGAGAATGTGAGAGCATAGTTCTTTAAAGCGTTTTCCAGTGAGGTCCTAAAGGGCTTTAGTGTTTGAAGAAATCATTATTCCCAATAGAGCTAAATTAACTCTAACCAATCCTGCTTGAATCGAGGCAGCTTAGAGATGTTTGGAAAGGCATTTGCACACTCAGCACACCCCAGGAAGGTTTCTGAATCCTATGTCAGGTCGTGCCAGGACCAGGGTCTGGTTAAAGCCCAGGTAACACCTGTGTCTCTTTTTCCATCAGGACCCCATCTGGGACTCTGGTTAGTTTTTAGAGTTCACTAAAGACTATACTTGACAGCTTCTTTACACTGGTTTCAAGCCAATCAATTTAATGTTTTTAATTTTTCCTGATTTTGCTCAGCATGACATGGGATATTTTCATTTCATTCATTCAGTGCCCTCACGTTCTATTTGGCACCTTGTATGATCTCAGGTCTATCAGTGGAAAATGAAACCAGCAGTGGGGGGAAACAGACAACCTGAATTGATGAAAAATATGTAGAGCACTTTCCATTTCCCCAAGTCACGCTTTCCTTAAGATCAATTGAAAAAGTGAATAGAAGATGGCCCATTATCCTGTACCCATCCTATGCCTAAACTGGCACACATCACATGTGGAAGACTTCACCATATGTGTTCTTCCCTCCAGTCTATTCTGTCGCTGGTACCTGCTGTGGTTTCATTGTGAGCACATACCTCTCAACATAGGGAGGCAGGACGCCAAACTCACAACTGAGTAAGAGGAAAGGTAACCTGACAACTCCAGCTCAATATTCCCTCCACGATTCCTCAGCTCCCTCTGCAGAGCATGGCAATAACAGGCAATGCCCATTGTTGCTCTTCGCCCACAAGCAAAAAGCATTTCAAGGTGGAGGCCCCCCAGGAAAACAAGACAGCAAGATGGCTGCTGCCTAGAAGGCTAGCCATCAAGTCTCCCAGCTTGCAAAGCTGGTTTTCAGATATGTGAAAGAAACCTGCATCCCGTTCATCAAGGGCAAAGCTTTGTATTGAGGCAAGAATTTGTGCTGGTTCCTTACAGTGAAAGAGAATGAGGAGGTGAACTTTGAGTTTAAAAACTCTGGTTGTTTACCCTGTGCATTGCTTGAAGGGGAGCAAAGTTGGCTATTGCATGAATTCTAGATTGACTGGTTAGTTGTTCGAAAAGAGGTTTAATTAGGTGACTTTGACTCAACTGCAGACAGACCATGTAAAAGCATCAAGGTTGAGGGAGGTACAGCGCTACCCACTTCTTACTCCAACACTTTCTGATCCTCCCCCGCCTCCTCACACCTTCCCCTTCATTCCCAGCTCACAATGAAGACTGACCCAAGCAGCCCTGGAGCACTGTACTTGCCTGGGAGTGCCACTTCTTAGGGAGTGTTGTGGTCCTTAATGAAAAGCTGCATTTGAGAAGACAGCATTCCCAAGCCCAGCTCCCACCTCAATGATGTGCACTGAGCATAACCTACATCAACCTTGTTCCCTCGCTGAATGGGATGCAAGCATCTTCCACTGCTTGCCCCTGCTTTCCTTTCATTTATGTGTCTGTGAGCATGTGGTTATGTGTTGGGCTAGGGTAAATTCAGAGAGAAGTGTGTAGAATGTAACAACGGGTCTTAAAAGCATTCAAATCATTCACATAATTATAAGAAAGAATTTTCCACATTATGGGTTCCAGAGTAGGTCATCTCTAACCCTTTTTCTGCATGCCTGTGTATATACATATATAAATATAAATATATACATCTTTATACCAGATCTATATGTACACATACAGTATGACTTACATCGTCGCCCTCTGACCCAACCACATTCAGGATTCAAAAGCAGGGTGCATCAAGTTTGACAAAATCAAGGAAAAGGAAAGTCATGCACACAAACCAAAGGGAACAGTTCTTCCTGATCTCATAAGGTTGTTTTGTTCTGTGCACGTATACATACAGACATACACATATGCACCCATATTTTCCCTCCCTAAGAATATAGATTTATAGCCTTAAGGAAATGGCCAGCCATATCTCTAATGCTGATGTGGAGGCAAAGAATACACAACAGAAAAGATATTTTCAAAATTTAGACTGTAGGTACTCTCTTTGCTTCCTTGTAGCAGGGTATAAAATAATATGAAAAATTCAAGAGACAACATTTTACTGCTCAATCTAAAATAAACGAGTTATACCCAAATGGTTCTATTTACCCCACAGCAAACCAAGCAGGTCTTGTTTGCTGTCATCTCCCCTTGTCCCTCTAGGGAGCCCCAGGACAGCAGAGCAACTTGGCTCAAACTGACAATCCCCAAATAGAAACTTCTAAATTGCATCTGAGAATGCCCACGCCATCTCCAGCTGCCCTCCGAACCTGACCAGTTCCTGATGATCTGAAGCTGGAGATTAGATGGTGTTTATGCAGCTTCCCAGGACCTCAGCTGAGCCAGGCAGTGGCAGATCAGGAAAGCAGAGGCCATGGGCAGGGACTACGGGATACGGTTGTTTATCCATTTGGCAGATGCAGTAGAATGTCCTAAAGCCTTGCCCAGAAGATTATAAAAAGAGGCAGGGACTGTTTCATATTCAGGGAAAATGCTTTGTAAGGCTTCTAACAGGTGTCACCTGACAGGGGCCATTATGATTTATTTCATAGAGAAGACATGAATCAGGTGGTTTGGAGCCCTTTCAGCAAAACACAGCTGCTTGGCTGATTAGACATTTGATAATGTTAATGTACATCCATTCCTGGGCAGGGAGAGAGTTGGCAAACTCCTGGCTTTTCAATGCCTCTGTAACAGTGAGAGAGGAGATGAGCTATAAACAGAAGCCCCCCCACTCCCAGACCACTTTAACAGAAAGTTGACCAAGGAAATGACAACTGATAGAGCTGCTGGCCAGACAGAGAGTTAATAACAAGATGGAACTGGTGTTAAATGCTCTGCAGAAATTACTGCGTTGGACGATCTGGCCTGGGTCTGGTGGCCTGCCTGCATGCAAGTATTTCAGAAAATGTCAGTGCACTTTCCTCCCCACATCTACCAAACGCATACCCTCTCCCCCACACGCAGAAGACCATGCGGATGCCGTGCTTCCTTGCACCTGGGCAGACTGTTACTCCAGGAAGCAAGTGATCGTACTACAGGTGGCAGGTCTGTTCCAGAAGAAATGAATTTAAGCTGTTCTTAGGGTGATTTCTGGATAAATCAACTGTCTCCTGAAAGCGTGCATAGAAGCTAATGTGTATTCTTACTAAGCCAGGTCTTCCTGAAAAACCTCGCTTAATGTTTTTTAAGAGATACACTCTCAGCCCCTCAACAATATTGTCCAATTAGTAAGGCTTTGTCGTTAAGAGATTTAGTGAAATAAATAGAAGAATAAGGAAAAGGAAGAAAGGAGAAATTAATTTACTTTTACTAGGATTCCCAGAAAGTTAAGTGTCACAAAGAAATATATCCCTATGTAGTTTTAAATGGTTATAAATATCAAGCTAATTTTAACCAATTCCAAGAGCCCACATATAGTCCAAGATTAAAAAAAACAAAAACCTTCCCAAGAAGGCCTAAGGAAAGAAAGGTAACCATGCCCTGCTCTGCTGTCTATATTTAAGGTTAGCTCTCTGCCTCTGTATCTTTCTGTTTCTTGCTGAACCTCACAGCTTCATATTTTTTAAATATATAGCAAACAAGAAAAGCAATAAAGGAAATATAGCCAGCTCCATTCCGTTACTTATTATTACGCCGTCACAATATTTCTCTCACTTCGTTGGGAGCCTTAAGCCTGCATAGGCTGTGGTATGTAATCACCAGGAGCACGTAGGTGTCTGTGAAAATCGCAGGCACACTGAAGTTTGCTATGGAAGGAATGTGTTTTCCACAGACACCCCTTCACCAACGTGCACACTGCCGTCAGACACGCCTTCCTCACACTCGGGGAGTCAGCCTTGCTCAGAACCACCCGACCTCCTCAGGGTCCTTCATCTGGCCAGTGACAGTTTTCTTTAACAGAATTCAATGGAAATCAAGCAGGTGTGGGGGAAGGGGATGGGTAAATTCACACCCAACGGGTACAATGCACACTATTGGGGTGAAGGGCACACTTATAACTTCGACTCACACTGTACAAAAGCAATACATGTAACCAAAACATTTGTACCCCCATAATATTCTAAAATTAAAAAAATACATAAAAAATATAAATGAAAAGAGCGAAAGACAGCCAGGTGCGATGGCTCACGCCTGTAATCCTAGCACTCTGGGAGGATTGTTTGAGGCCAGGAGTTCCAGACCAGCCTGAGCAAGAGTGAGACCCCATCTCTACTAAAAATAGAAAAATTATCCGACAGTTGTGGTGGGCCCCTATAGTCCCAGCTACTCAGGAGGCTGAGGCAGGAGGATCGCTGGAGCTCAGGAGTATGCAGTTGCTGTGAGCTATGATGACACCACAGCACTCTAGCCCGGGCAACAGAGTGACAGGCAACAGAGTGAGAGACTCTGTCTCAAAAAAAATTAAATTAAATTAAATTAAAAGAATGAGAGAGAGTCACAAAGGACAATTAAATCCACAAGTCAGCCAGTTTTTGAGAGATAAAAATGACTCTGCAATTATGATGGGGTAGACAATTATGTTCAAATCAGTGTATGAGTAGTGAGGGTCTGTATGGAGCACCATATTATCAAAGCCAAAGCCCTTTTACTAAATGATTGACAGACTGGAAAAGCTAATAAAATTTGTTTAAAAACAGATAAATACCTAAGTCTGAAAGAATGCCATGAGTTTGCACAGGCTTCCACCAAAGATTTAATTCCATTAAGAGAATTTGTCCAGTCTGTCACCCTAATCCAAAGAACATCCCTCTTTTAAGAAAGAGATCCCAGCATGGATATTCCTGGTATAAGCCAGTTCAATATTTAACAACCATCAGCATCAAAAAAGCCTCCCTCCAAACTAACCCAAGACTCTCCAGTTGATGGTTTAACCTAGTTTGTTTTTCTTTTTGGCAGAAAACAACTGCATCTGGGCACGCTTCACTCTCTACCCCTGATATAGTGGAAAGTCATTACTATGTGACCTTTTACCTATTTTCATCAAAAGTACCTGTATATTTTTGTTTCTGGGTGTTTTTCATTAACACTTAATGATTTTTATAGTTCCTCTCTACTAAGCTTTTTAAGATGCATTATATTGTTCTTAAATGATGGAATCTTATAACTAATCATGACACAAGTATAATATTAATATCTCAACAGTGCTGAGTTACAGCCTCAAACCTAATGGCTCACTCCCCTTTTAGGCACCCCTCTGTTTCTTTTACCTCTTAAAAAGTCTCACTTCATTGCTAGCATTCACATTGTATCTTTCCTCCAAGACATCTGGAGGAAGCCAGGTCATTTCTCAGCCTGCCCCAGTGCATTTGCACGGGTGACTTGCTGACTACAAGCCAGTCTCCACTTGGCCTTACTGAACCTCGTTCTGTTTATTGCTAATCCCACTTCCAGTTTTCACGTCCAGGTTGGACCCAGCACTTATTCTCTTGCAAGGTACTCACCTCCACCCTCTCCAGTTTACTTGGCAAGTTTAATGAGTTTTCTCCAACTCCTCATTAATGGGAATATTCAAAACTGCTAGACCTCCGCCTCTAACAATTTGTGTTTTATGTAATCAACTACTTCTTGGAGGGAATTCCTCCTAATTACCACTAAAATGTGGACAGAATTCACAACCAAGAGAGTAGAGTAGTAGAAATACCTTAAGAACTCCAGTAGGCCCGGAATACAAGGTAAACAACAGGCTTCTATGAGCGTGGTGCGTGGCATTGTCAGGAGGCCCTGGTGAGGTCAAGCTTACAAACCGTTTTCAAAGTCATAATCCCACACTCACAAAGCACTCAGATCATTCCACAGTGCTGGGCCTATGCATACCTGCACTGATTCACCAAGAGGAAATTAGTTTTTTTCATTTTAAATAGGAAATGGGGGAAGTGGTTGGACCTCCATTTATCAACCAGTACTGCAGTGTGTTTACTTCTTTGTATGATAGGTTGGATAGGAGTTTTAAAGTTGCCGATCGGTGTCCTGGCCTGGGAAAATGGGCCAGCGTCCACCAAAAGGATGAGAATTTGCTCCTGCGTTCTTACATAACGGGTTGCATATTCCTTCATAATGGATCCGTAAGTAACTAAGGCCTTAGGGACTAATAGTTCTCTAAAACACTCAGCTAACCAAAACAAAATGTTACTTTTTAAAATCGTGTCACCAAAAACAAAAAAAAAGTGAAAAAGTCTGAATCCCTGAATAAAATCATTTTTAAGGATGAAATTACATGCACAAATTAAGGGTAGTTAACTTCTTGCCATTTAATTAAACAAATCTCCGATTTTTCTCATCAGGATAAAACTGAAGGACAATGGATGCCTTTTGGGTTTTTTAATTTTTTAATATTGCACTTTATAGTACTTCATAAGAGACAATTGTCCTGATTAAAGCCATAAAATACCAATAATACATATATTCAGGGCTTCTGAATATAGTCAATTAATAAGCAGTCCATGAGTCATTCCTGTTTTGTATTGTTTGTTGTAAATTGGGAGTTTATCTGTTCTATTTTTTATTACCTACAATTATTGTTCTAGGCAATCCTAATCTACTTATAAATTTTAGATGTGTACTTTAATAAGAACTGTTTGAAAATCAAACAAATTATTCATTTCACAAAAGCATTCTTAATTTTCAAAATAGCTTATTACACAATTCCTTTAAATACCAAATTCTGACAATACATTGAAAATATTTCCTCTTGAAATTATAGACTAACTGTTTTTCAGGAATCCATTTGTGATGTAAAGCAAGGTTCACCCACGTGGAAAGTGAAATGGATAATTAGCACACATATACCTGGGAGATTTAGGATGTGTTTGAGTTTTCATATAAATATAAAATGGATCTAAGAAGTTCCCTTATAAAAATGGCAAATAGAGATAAATAATTTATCAATAATTTTTATGCCTAAATTATTAACCTTCCTTGGGAGGACATGTAGGACAGCAGACTTCATTAATGCCTTTCGTGGTTTTTCTCTCCCTCTGCTAAAATACACTATTTCTGACCTAGTATGTTAGACTATTTACATACAGATGTCGACACAACTAAAAACTTTAATGTTTCACTTCATCACAACTTTTTAAATTATCTGAATAATGGCTAAGAGGCACCGAATAGCCTAGAAATAACCACAACTGGGTGTCTAAATTATCTATATAGAGTAAACACTGGTATGAAATAGAACAACTCCATCAATTTTATGCTTAAATGGCCAATTTGCCCTAAAGAAAGGGTGTGTGAACCCAGAGCCAGTGATGTTCCTCTGTGGAGTCTGTTTTATGGTCCGAAGAGTCTCTCCAAAGGGCAGAGACTCCCCATGCAGAAGTGGAAGGCTCTCTTGGCCTATGGCCCTGTTGAACCCTGCATGCGTGGTCCATATATGTGCCCTGCGCCTAGTCTTGATAGTTCTTCACCCAAGTCTGAAAAAACTCCAGAAGCAACAGCTCCCATCTTCAAGCAATCCACAGACTCAAAGAGCCATCAAGAAGAATAGCAAAAGCTACCTTCCTGGTTTAATGAAGTTGCTGCTGGCACTAAAGGAAAAATAAATGATATTATGCTTTTGCTCTTTGCATGTGGTGTAAACGGAGAAAATGTTTTCTACACCGACTCCAACACAGACATTTGCTCCATTACATCTAAACTGTCTTTTGGTCAGGTTACATTAAAAATATCACAATGCCATTTTTATAAAGGATCTTTTTAGGGATCTATGTGGTCTCATGCTTCCTTTGTTTGCCTCCATTTTAAAGAAGCATTTTAACCCCTGTCCCTACGAGAATCCAGTGGATGCCCTTCTAAATGATTTTTGTCATTTTGTGTGTATTGTGTTTATTATGAGCAATTTTCACTGGATGACAAGATATATGGTGATACCGTGTCAGTTTATTCTCTGTGAATACGTCTGTACATAGACTGAAAAGCTCTATTTATGTGTACACGGGCTGTTTGGAGTGTGTACTTCTGTCACATGGACTTCACTCTGATAAGGGGTATTTCTTCATGTTTCACTGTCCACACCTCTATGCTTCTACCACTGATAATTCATAGAATATCACTTTATGTAACTAAGTCTCCTCGGTGTGAAAAATAATAGTAATAAAATTATTGACTCAAAAAAGTGTTGTTTTGTTTTTTAGGGTTTTTTTTTTTTTTGGAGTAATCCTTAGCTGCAACTAATCAGGATCCTCAGGGCCTCTAGAAATACATACACAGTTGTGCAAGTTTTATTGCAAGGATTCAAGGGGACAAAGGGGCAAGCAGGAACTGGTATTAATTATACAGATATTCCTCAATTTACAATGGGGTGCATCCTGATAAGCCCATAGTAAGGTAAAATATTCTAAGTCAAAAATGCATTTAATACACCTAAACTACTGAATATAATAGCTTAGCCGTGCCTACCTTCAACATACAACAGCTACATTAATCTACGGTTGGGCAAAATCAGCTAACACAAAGCCTATTTTGTTTTATAATAAAGTATTGAATATCTCATGTAATTTATTGATGTTCTACTGAACATGTATCGATTTCAAGCCATCATAACTCAAAGCAGCCATCCAAAGTCGAGGACCATCCATAACTACTACTTGTTGACTGCTTACTAATGTCATTTGAGCTTTTAAATGTGTGTGGGAACCTTAGGCACTGAAAGGACTGCTCCAAAGTCATCAGATTTTAATTAGTTAAATATATTGAATGTGTAAATTCAAAAGACTAGTGTTGCTTAAGCCTTTAAATACAACTTAAGGCCGGGCGCGGTGGCTCACGCCTGTAATCCTAGCACTCTGGGAGGCCGAGGCGGGCGGATCACTCAAGGTCAGGAGTTCGAAACCAGCCTGAGCAAGAGCGAGACCCCGTCTCTATTAAAAAATAGAAAGAAATTAATTGGCCAACTAAATATATATAGAAAAAAATTAGCCGGACATGGTGGCTCATGCCTGTAGTCCCAGCTACTCGAGAGGCTGAGGCAGAAGGATCACTTGAGCCCAGGAGTTTAAGGTTGCTGTGAGCTAGGCTGACGCCACGGCACTCACTCTAGCACGGGCAACAGAGTGAGATGCTGTCTCTAAATAAATAAATAAATAAATACAACTTAAAAGTTTTGTTATAGTCCGGGCACGGTAGCTCACGCCTGTAATCCTAGCACTCTGCTAGGCGAAGGCAGGGAGGAACACTTGAGGTCAGGATTTAGAGACCAACCTAAGCAAGAGTGAGACCCTGTCTCTACAAAAAAATAGAAAAATTAGCAGGGTGTGGTGGGTGCACGCCTGTAGTCCCAGCTACTCAGGGGGTTGAGGCAGGAGAATCATTTCAGCCTAGGAGTTTGAGGTTGCAGTGAGTTATGATGATACCACCGCACTCCAGGCCAGGTTACAGAGCCAGACTCTGTCTCAAAAAAAAAAAAAACAAAAAACTTTGTTATAAATCTATTACTATCTATATAAAAGTAAGGATTCATGATCACTTTTTTCTTTGATTATGCTCAATTAACTGATAAGTTTAAAAGATTAAATTCTAAATAATTAACCCAATTTATGAATTAAGTTAATTTAATTCCCTCAGGCACTTTTTAAATTTTATACATTTAACATACTTGATTTTCTCAAACACACCAAAAGCCTGACAAACTTACAAACTAGAAAACAAAATCTTCCTATGCACTTAAGTAATTCCTACTAATCTAATAAATCAAACCTAAATAAAATGCAATAAACTGGGTTATCATAAACATTTCAATACCATTTATAAATTTAATAAAAGCCTACTATGCCTTTAAAATTAATATCATGAGTCTGATATAAATTACACACTTGAAATTGTAATCAGATTATCTAATATGCTGGATTTCTTTCAAACACCTTAAAATAAAAATATACACAAAATATCCCAATGATTATAAAACTTATTCTGCAACCACAGTAAAGAATTAACACTATGAATTTGATTTACTTCGTTGTCTCTATTTTTCTATAACATCTTCCCAGTTGAAAAGTCACCCAACTAATGAACAGATTTACCATCTCAGGCAGGATAATATGACTAAGGCTGAGTCACAATACTACTATTTATCATCTAGAGAATCAACCCCAGGACATGATATGCGAGCCTTACATACTACCAGGATGATTCCACTGAAGCCGAAGGTAATCCTGTACCACTCTGACTTTGAGTCAGATTCTATCTTGTGTCCATGGAGGGCCCCTCCCTCACCAAGGCCATATCTTTAAACTACAGCTGTAGTTTAATTTTGCAATCCAGTGGGCATCATTGCCATTACCATTACTATTTTTTCCATTGAAATGCCTTTCAAACTCTTATCTCCTCATTTGGGTAGGAGAATTCTGCAACCCCAACTGGGTTACAGCCAATTTTTCTATACCACTTGACTGTATTTAATCTCTACAGCCTGATTAGATTCTTCATTCTGTTCATAATGTTCTTGTCTGTTCTGACCACAATTCCACACGTTATTGACAACTGTGTGTCTGCACTAACGCTAAGTACTTTGTAGGCACCATTTCACTTAATCCTAACAACTCACTGAGTTGGGTACCATTGTTATTCCCATTTTACAGATAGAAAGAAGTGAAGTAACATGCTCAAGGTCACACAGTAAGTGTCAGGACTGGAACGTAAACCTGAGGCCTTCTGTTACCCAAATATGAGTTCTTAATCATTACTTTTTACTTTATCTCATTAGCTGCATAATTATCTCAAATCCCAGGAGTTATAAAGCACATAGGCAATTAGAGTAAGGACACCAAAGTCAACCAAGTCCTCACGTCTTGTCTTGGCTTTCCTAAACTTGCACTTTTTAATAAAAGGTATATACACACCAGGTGCATTTGATTGAGGGTGCTTGGTACTCCCACATAACATTTTTCAGCTTTGACACTACTGACATTTTGGACCAGAAAATTACTTGTTGGTGGGTGCGGCCCTTTGCATCATAGAATGTTTAGCAGTATCATTGGTTTTTACCCATTAGGTACAAGCTTCAACAAACAAAAAAAAACATCTCCAGACATTGCCCAATCCCCAGGATTAGGGCAGGGATGGGGCAAAATTGCCCTCAGTCAAGAACCAGTACTGTTCTATCAGATAGAATTTGGTCCACTACCTCAAGATGGCTGGCCTTCAGCCAATGGTTGCCTTTCAGCTCCTGGTGTTAATCCTGTCAAATATTCTGTGGTTGAGAATTCACACACACACACATACACACACACACATACACGAACATACATACATATTCACTACTCCCACTCCCACTCCCAAAATGCAACAGTGCAGAGGTGAAAATTCAAGCAGGAAAAGCCCATTTGGCATCATGGTCTCAAATGATCTATTGTGTAAACAGCAGACTACTGAAGCTTAAGCTTTGGGACTCCTCCTTCAGCCCATTCCACACAGATGGGCAGTTTACCAAGTACTACCTGAGTTTAAGAAGTTTGCCTCTGTGGAGTCTCAGGGTCTCTCCCTGGGCAAATTCTTGCCATTCTCTGAAGGAATTTCTACAAGCCACAACCATGGAAATAGTACATCCCAAAGTCAGGGTCTTAGGTGACCTCTTTAATGAATGATCATTCGCACTGTACTGATGATAGCTGGGTTCCTCCTGGAAGATTTAAGGTCTTTTCTCTGTCAACACAGCTGATGGGCTGAGGGCACAGAGCCAAGTTTAAGAAAAGCTCAAAATCTGCAATCCTCTTATCTCCTTTCCCTCCAAAATGAATCCTACTTCTCAGAAGTGATTTTTGAACTTTTTTATACATAAGGAAAAGGCTCAAGACGTTTTGACTCTGTATTCAACCCAATGATGTTTAAAAACTCTGGGGTTTGACTCTGATGGTATTTTCCATCTATGTTTAAGAATAGAAACATTTTAATCAGAATTATATTAATGCTGATTTCAGAGTAATATTCATTAGGTTAACTAAAGTCCTTAATCAATTCTCTACAGAATACGGTTAAACCATTTCTAAATGTTTTCCTTTTTATTTTATTAAAATTTGTGTGAGTAGAGATGGTTTTCTGTATAAATTTTTAAACAAGAACTCAGTATGTCAACTAGGTTTTATTTTTTTATCCGTCTCAACATTTTCACCAATTACAGTTTAGCTACTAGAAATATTCCCCACTGGGCATGCTGGCTCACACCTGTGATCCTAGCACTCTGGGAAGCCAAGGCGGGAGGCTCGCTCAAGGTCAGGAGTTCAAAACCAGCCTGAGCAAGAGCGAGACCCCATCTCTACTACAAATAGAAAGAAATTAATTGGACAA
>CAUYRT010105597.1:0-19298 GCA_963574885.1 Lepilemur ruficaudatus | reverse complement strand
TACAAGACTATAGTAATTAAAACAGCTTCTCACTGGCACAAGAACAGCTGGGCATGGTGGTGCATGCCTGTAGTCCCAGCTACTTGGGAGGCTGAGGCAGAAGGATTGCTTGAGCCCAAGAATTTGAGGTTGCTGTGAGCTAGGCTGACACCACAGCACTCACTCTAGCCCGGGCAACAGAGTGAGACTCTGTCTCAAAAAAAAAAAAAAAATTAACTTGAGTATCTTGATTCATCCGAGTGACTCATTTATAACCAAGTAGTTTTGGTTATAAAACCAAAGGACCAACAAAAGATTTCCGTTCTCCACTTTGCAGCAATTGCAATGAAAACGGGCTGGAGCATGAAGTGGAAACATTTTTACAAAGAAAGTTTAGACGTAGCATATTGCTATGCATGGCAAAATAAGCACTCTTGTGTTTGAACTGTGTGTGGCATCTCAGGTACCCTGGAGGGGACATTAAAAAGCACAGAACTTAGATTCGCTCCGATGGTCCAGAGTGCCAGGGTTCAGAAGCCCTGAGTTAGATCAGTGTCTAGCATGAAAGAAGGGTGTCAAATATAAGTCAACGAGCCGCCTCTCCAATTCTCTAATGCACTGTTAGCTTCTTTGCATGTTCTATTTCATCTAGAAATTCCTTTCCTCCCTCTAACTGCCCCTCTTCCTGCACATTCCAGAAGTAAAATACCTCCTTCCGCCCGAGCTGAGATTAAGTCAGCGCTTTCAAAAGACGCTGGTTTTACTGGCAGTTTTCGCATTGTTTTAAAGGCTTATCCATGTACCTCTCTGCCTATTGCCCCCACCAGCAGCCAGCAAGCTCCATGCGGGTAGGACCCATGTATCTTATCCACCGTTAAACCCCAATGTATAGCACAATACCTGGCACATTGTAGGTAGATAAGAAATATCTATTAAATAAATGGCAGTCATGATTTTTTGATGATAAGAGCTAATATTTATTGACTCTTATGTGCCAGCCTAGTGATAAGTGCTATTTGCAATAATCTCATTTAATCCTCCCAATTCCCATGAGGGAGGTACTATTAGACCCACACTGTGCAGAAAAGGGAGTGCTCTGAAACCTGCCTGGCATAAGAATCAGCCGGAAAACCTGTTTTAACTGCCCACAGCCACAGCCCAGCTCTGGAAATTCTGATACAGAGGACCTTGGTGGGAGCCTGAGAATCTGTATTTTAAATCTGGCACTGCTGCAGAGTAAGAAACACTAAGATAAAGAATCTGGGGCTTGGAGACAGTTAGATGACAGGCGATGTCACACGGCTATCAGCCCTAGGGGGTTTAAACCTGGAGCCAACACTCAGTGCATCTGCCTTCATTCTAATCAACGTGTTTTCAGTTGTCATGGCCTCAGTCCGATCTGCCAACCTTTGTTTGCAGGAATTCACTCCCCTCTACTCCCACCCACCCACAGGGCTCTGCACGCTGTCTACACGGCAGCAGGGAATGACAAGGACACACCCTGGAAAGAGGGTGGACTCCTGCCTGCGCCAGCCCTTCATTCTACAGAATACTCTTTCATGGACCTATTTCTGCCCTTCCAGTGAGATGGGGAAACAAAGGCGCAGAGACTGTAGTCATTGACTTGCCCCCGGTCGCCCTGCTGGTCGCTGGCATCACTGCAGTGAGCCCCGGTGCAGACCCAGCTCAGATACCTCGTCACCCCCTGCGCTCCTCCTTCCCCCAGTGCTGAGCGTCTGCCTGGGGGCACAGGGGCAAGAGTATGTTTTTCACTTTGTTTGGTTTAGTTTTCTAATTTCACTGGGTGCCTCCGACTTCATCCTGGTATCGTGAAAGCAAGAGAGGGTCCCCACAAGTCCCAAACCAGGGTATGCCAGCTCCAAGGAAGGTTACAGTTTAGTACTGACTTAGTGTGAGTGGGCAGAGCCACACTGTGATTGTCCTGGGCCCCAGGTCCTTTTGCTTGCGTGTGTCCCTCCCTCCATAAAAACGTACGCTATATATAATAACCACGCATTTAAAGTTGTATCTTATAACCGTGCGGGTACAAAGATGAATATAATCCAGGCTGCGGTGCACTAACATTTTTTCTGATTTTAAAAGACATTGAAGCCCTTCGTGGGCCCCTAGATATAACCACGAGCGGTGGGTACCATGCCCACTGTGCTGGGTGGAGAAGTTGGCCAGGGTGGGTCTGGGAGATTATAACCAAGATGTAAAAAATGCAAGAGGAGTTTTCATTCTGCAGGGAGAAGAAATAGGTGGGGCAGAAAGATAGTTACTTATCTTTGTTTTGCCAAGTTTATTTTTGTATAACAGCTTTATTGAGATATAATTCACACACCATAAAATTCACCTTTTAAAGTGTACAATTCAGTGGTTTTTAGTATATTCAGAGTTACAGAACCATGGTCAGTATCTCATTGCAGGATATTTCATCACCCTGAAAAGAAATCCCATACCCCTTAGCAGTCAGTCCTTGGCCCCTCTCCCCTAAGCCCCTGGCAACCACTAATCTACTTTCTACCTGGGCAGACTGGCCCATATTGGACATTTCACATAAATGGGATCGTACCATATGTGGTCTTTTGTGTCTGGCTTCTTTCACTTAGTACTGTGTTTTCCGGGTTCACCCATGTTGCAGCATGTATAAGTACTTCATTCTTTTTACGGCCAAATAATATTCCATTGTATGGATGGACCACATTTTATCAGCTGATGGAAACTTGGGTTGTTTCCACTGTGTGCTCTCTTGGTTTAAATGTTAATATATTCAAGCTTTTAGATTGGTTTGTGAATGTTTATACTAATACCTGCTTCCTACTGGGCAGGAACTCGGTATCGGTCCCATTAACTCAATGAACACCGCTACTGAACAGCCCTATTCACGAGCTGTTATTATCATCACCATTTTAGAGAATGCAACAGAATGGGTAAGCATCTGGCCCTGGTTACGCAGCTAGTTAATTTGGGATTTGGGATTTCACTTGACTTGAATCAGCTGGTGATTAAGACTTTGTTCTGGAGCTAGAATCCCACGTTGAAAATCTAGTAAAAAGCAGAGTGCATTTGCCATATTTGTATAAAACAGAAAGAGCAGTTGATACTAGCCCAGTGGCCAATGTGAAAATAGCAGGGCATGGCAAGGAAATGACTTGCTTGTCTCTCAGAAGAGCAGAAAAAGTGGCAGTTCCTGGTCAAGGGGCTTTTCTGATCTCTGAGAAAACTAACATTTATTAAGCGCTTATTGTGTGCCAGGGACTTGTTAAGCATTTAACTGCTACCTTCCACAACCAACTCTCAAAACACCAAGAGTGGACCAGAGGAGAGCATCTGTCCCTTTACCTGACCTTTTCTTAACCATGCAAAAATACATTTCTTTGTATTTTTAAAACATGGTTTCTTAGGATAGTCAAAATTTTTTGGACACAAAAATTATAAGTCCAGTAATACTTTGGAATAATCTTCTGTAAACTGATCTATTTTTTCCTTTATTTTTTTCAGCTACATTAACTATAAAATTTTTAAAGAATTAATTTCCAGAGTAGCTAAGTTTTTACTGCTGATTTTGTGGTTCTTGGGCAGTAATGATAGTCATTTATCTTGGGCTATATTTTTCCAGTATTATCCCTGAGAGTTATTTCACTAAATTTTGAAGGTGGAATTGGGTGTTAGTTATTAGGAAAAGGAAGACTCAAAATGTTCTGGATGTCATCATCCAGTACAGTATTGTCAGTTTGTCGATGGGTTCATCACGAGATGCATGTATGAAATTTTTAATGTGGTCCAAGGTGCTCTGAGGACACCAGGCTTGTGCAATTGAGCCACTGCCTTAGAGCAGCCTGTTTCCTCGTGTGACACTGTTTCTGGTCTTGTCATTTTCTCTACGGAAATCGTGGATCTTGGAGGCTGAGATTGATTCTGACTGCTGGACAGAAACCCTGGACAAATGTGCTCAGTAAATGTTCACTGAACCCCTTTATTCATTCAGTAAATGTTTCCTGAGCACCTACTATGTGCCAGATGCTGTTCTGAAAACTTGCGAGGTTTCAGTGAGCAAATGGGAAATGATCTTGCGCTGGTGGAGTCTCTCTTCTCGTAAGGGAAAACTGACAAAGGACACGTGGAACACATGGGTACTTTCTACAGTGTCCTAGAAGCTGGTGGCTGCTATGCAAGGTTGGGCCTGGGCAGGGGGCTGCAGGTCTGATAAAGTCTCCCTAAGAAATTCAGATTGGAACAAAGACTGGAATGAGGGAGCAAGGAAGCTGTGTGGATCTCAAGGGGAAGAGAGTTCCAGCAGGGGGAACAGCCAGTGCAAAAGCCCTGAAACGGGAACGTGGCCAGGGAAGAGGAGCAGGTAGAAAGTGGGGTTGAGGGAGCATTATTCCCTGTGGTTTTTGTGTGCCTGACATATTTTATAACAATAACAATGAAAACAGTAATAACTATTGCATTCATTTAGCAACTACCAATCGCCAAAGGGGCATCTGATGGGGGTGACACGGGGCAGGCAGGACCCCAGCCCTCCGGGAGCTCACAGTCCAGCGAGGCAGACAAGCAAGTTGTCACAGCACACACGTGCTCCAACGGGGGCCACAGAGGCGTCCAACCCAGGTGCGGGAGGCCCAGGAAGCTCAGGCGGGTGGGGGTGAGTCGAAATAATAAGCAGGAGTGACACAGTTGAAATTGGGGAGATGGGGGCATGAGCCTTCCAAAGTGGACTGGACCGTGTGCAGGTCTGGAGGCAGAGACCATTTGTAATTGGAGCATTTTGCCAAAAGGGAAAAGGCAAGTAACGGGAAAAAGGTCTGCTCTTGCGGAGTGTTAGCTTCTGGGAAGGTTGTTCCTTTCTGGAGAAGAAATGCCACGACGGTAGCCTGTGCACAAGATGATCATGTAGTGCATCGTCCGAACTGGGACACTCGTGGAAGTGAAGCCGCACTGTCGCTGACTGTTCTGGGGGAACAGGTGCAGATCCGCCCTTACTGCAGGTGGAGGACCAAGCCCGGACGCTCTAAAATATTAATAGTGGCTGCTGCTGCCCCCTAGTGGTGGAGTGCAGCAACGCAACACAGCGAGGCAAAGTTTAGAATTTCACCTCCCTGGGGACAGTTTTCCAAGAAAAGTAACAAGTCGCATGCCACAAGGCAGATCAAAGTTTGTATTTTCCTCCCAACACTTCAGGTGGAGATGAATTTATTATTACTGTCAATGTGCGTATCAGTCTTTATCCATCTGTTTATTCTTGGCTTGTGTCATTTTATTCCTATTTTCAATGTTAGTAGCTATAGAGATTGGAATATTGTCTGACAGTGTATACTCCGTCCATGTTCCAGAATATCACCCACCCCACTTTCAGTCCACATGCATCTAATGGGCCTGACACAGCCCCTGCATTGAGGGGGGTGTGTGTCCCATACCCGCAAATCATAGTACCCCATGATCTTGGTCAAAGTTACTGGTCTAAAGCAAGGATCAGCAAACTTCTTCTGTAAAGCAACAGAAATAGTTGCCAGTCCTGTCTTACGTCAAAGTCTATATTTTTAAACATTCATTAAGCTACATTACTCCTCAGTGAATATCTCTTTGGAGAAGAGGTCATGCATTTTACTTCTTTGTAGACTCTTCATTAATCCAGCACCTCAAGTTAAATACATTTACCATCCGGATGGATTGATTGCAATCCGTGAGCTCCTCAGACCTGCAAACGTATGGAGGGTGAACTTTATTAGATCCTGCAGTGAACATTTGATCCTTACAACTTTGAGAGGAAGGAAGGTTGGGTGTTTAGTATGCCCACTTCTTGGATGATGAAATGAAGGCCCAAAAGTCATAGATTCACCACCAATGTACTATGCTCATTGCCAGACGGGCAATGCCAGGGTTCACCATCACACCCGACTCCCCTATTCCATCTGCGACCTTGGACTTGAGCCCCTAAGAACAGAAGGAGAGAAGGTCGAGGGAGACGCGCACCTGTGCGATATGGCAGGCGGTTTGGCCTCACACCGAAATGAGCGCGGAAGGAATGGGGGCTGTGGCAAGGACTGTTCATGATGTTGCAACACCCAGTGTTTGCTTCTTTAGGACTAGACCTCTGAGGTTCTTAGAGGGTTGACAATATTAACAATAGTAACAATATTAAATACCAAAATCATTATCAGATGCTATACATTGAGAAGTCTCGTTTCCACCCTGTGTTATCCATATATGATGGGTAACCACTTTTAGCATTTTTTTTTTCATCTTAAGTGCAGTTTCCCCAGTCGCAGGCCCTGAGACAAGGATTAGACAGGAAGTAGTTTACATGGTGATCCCAGGAAATACCTCCGAGGTCGTGGGGAAGTGAGAGCGGGAGGAGCCTGTACAGAATGAGTGAGGGACATTAACCACGGTGGGCAACGGGAGCTTAATTCAGCTGGGAAACCCTGGGAGACCCTGAGGACCACGTATCTCAGAGTTCCTTATCCTACCTGAGGAGCAAGGTGTGAAGGAACTAAGATATTTATCCGCTACCTCCCCTGTTGATTGGGGACTGCTCTGGGGAGGGCACAGGATGAACAGCCCAACCCGGCCAGTCTTTTGCCCGGGGGCACCGTGGATGCTGGCAGCCAGAGAGGATGTGTAGGCAGAGAAGGGCAGGTGCTGGCGGTGGAAGTCAGCCTAGCACACACGGAGGTAACAGAGGTGAGGGGAGATGGGCGGGCACCAGCAGCCTCTGCTGCACAGAGTAGCCTCCCAGTGTTCTTTATGCAAACACCAGCAAATGTGAACATGCTCTTTCGTCGCCCCCTCCCCTTCTGCAAAAAAAAGAAAGAAAATTGCATATTATATATACCATTCTATTCCTTGTTTTTTTCACCTAATACGTTCAGAAAATCTTACCATCTTAGTACATAAAAAGCTTTCTCATTCTATTTTTATATCTGTAAAATATTCCCTTGTGTGGCCCTACCATAGCTTATTCAATAAGTAACCTATAGACAAACATTTGGGTTATTTCCAGGCATTTGCAATTTCAAAGAGTGCTACAATGAATAATCTCATAAATCCTTATCTTGTATGTGTGCCAGTGTATCTAGAATAAATTCCCAAAAGTCCCCCTGAGTTTTAGCTGGGTACATGGATACTCTGAGAACACACATTCCCAGGCTCCCTTGCAGCTATATATGACCATGTGGCTAAATTCTGGCCAATTGGACACAACCAGGAAGTGACACATGCTCTTGTCACCTCTGTAAAAGGCAACTGTTTGCCCTCCTCTTCCTCCTTCCCATGGACTGGATGAGGGATGTGGATCTTTGCCTCTGGGAGAACACATGATGGGATAATAAAGCCTCTTACAGGAAGCTTTACCTGCCCACTCAGTGTGAACCTTTAATCACACTGTATTAAAACTGTTTACTTATCTTCCTGATTGCTCTGTGACTTTTTAAAAGACTTGCTGTTGCATTCCTAAGTGTTAGCACAGCCTTGCACCCAGTGGGAACCCAATTAATGTTTGTTAAACAAATGAAGGGCTCCAGGACAGGTCCTAGGAGAAAATGTCAGGGAGACAGTGTGGCATGAGACACAGAGATAGTAACAACCTGAAAACACCAATTGGGCTGTATGATTTCACTGCTGCCACAGAGGAACACATTTTTCTCAGGAGTAGGCACAACCACTGACCACCCCAGGCCTACCCCACCTTGCCCTGGGGTCTGGAAGCTTAGAATTCCTATTGTTGAAAAACATTCCCGTGCAGCTCAGGAAATTGCAAACCTGGAGGAACCAGCTGGAGAATTAGAGGCTGTTTGTACTCTCTGTAAATAAAGACCCCATCCACATTGTTGCCCAGGCAGAATCCCCCTCCACCAGTATTTCATTTCAGATTCAAGCCTGTGCAGGGGAGGGGTTGGGGGTGGCAGCAAGGAGGACAAGGAGGAAGAAGCTAGGATTTGTATAGGGGGTTATTTCCCTTTTCAACTAAGACTGTGCCCTAGTGACTTTTCAACTCGTTTCTCTTTAAAAAGTAATAGGTGATGGGAATGTAAATTGTTACAGCCACTTTGGAGAATAGTTTGGCATTTCCTAGGAAAGGTGAATTCGAGCACATTCCGTAGCCCACCTATGCCACGTGCCTACACTGCACTTCTCACACTGACTGTGCATAGAAATCACGGGGGAGCTTGTTAAAATGCAGATTCCGATTCCAGAGTGTCTCAAAATTTAACGTGTGTGCCGATCACCTGGGGACCTTGTTAAAAGCGGCTTCTGATTCAGCACATCATTTTAACGTGTGGAAGAATCACCTGGGGACCTTGTTAAATGCAGATTCTAGATGTGGAGAAACTTCCACACGTGAATCAGGAAACCCGTGCGAGAATGTTGCTGGCTACGTTGCTCATAGGCACCAAATTGGAAACCGCCCACTGGCAGTGGCAGGTGTGAAGGGTGGTATGTTCACACAAGGGAGGGTGCACAAGAGTGAACATTCTCGAACCATGGCTGCCTGCAACAATATATTGAATCTCACAGACTAAAGAAGCAAGGGAAGGAAAAATACCCGTAACATTCAAACAGAGGCAAAACTAAGCAACATATTGTTTAGGTGACAAAACCTTTTAAATAATAACTACACAAAATTAGAGATAGTGGCAGAAAACGGCAGGAGGAAGAAGTGGCTGATGGATAGGAGTGTGTGGTATGGGAAGGTTTCTTTTGCCCTAAGGTTTCATATCTGAAGTTGGCGGTGGTTACACAGGTGTTCATTTCACTCCTTAAATTGCACAATTACGTTTTACACCCTTGCATGTGTGCCAAATTTTATGATTTAAAACTTTAAAACTTAAAAAATTGCAAAAAGGAACATAGCAAGATGTCAGTCACTCAACCTCATTGCAAATACCCCTGTCCTTATCCCCAGGGACAACTCATGTTACCAGTTCCCTAGTCCCCTGTGCATTCAAAAGCTTATTTGTGTGAATGTGTGTGCGTGCGTGTGTGTGTGTGCATGCTCATGTATACATATATAATTATGTTAAAATTTATATAGAGATATGCTGTTATATATATGTATGTAAATTAGGCACAGCAGTATAATTTGTTTACTTTCTGTCCTTGGATATTTCTCTTAATATATCTTGAATCTTCCATATCATTGCACACAGAAATGCATTATTCTTTTTTATGGTTGCATAGAATTTATTCCATTGTGTGAAAGTACCATGATTTACTTCCTTTTTTTAATTATTACTCTTTAACTATAAAGTAGTATATAAACACATTCCCTATATTTTTAAAAAAAGAAATATTACTAAGGATAATGTTCTCTTACACAAACACACACATAGAGAAAATTTAGGTTCTCCAATATTCTCTCCCCCAAATCACCCTCTCCACTCCCCCCCCCCGCTTGCTTAAAAGGCAGCAGCCAGTGTGTATTCTCTCTCACTTTTTTGTCTGGATTTACATAAATACGTATTTCTCCACCGAAAACATTTATGAATTTGAATGTGTGTTTAACTCTATATATCTATGGAACTTGCCTTTTTCCTTTAATGCAATGTATCTTGGAGTTCTGGCCATGCTAGCATTCAAAAATCTGGCCAATTATTTTTATCTGTTGCCTGTTATTTCATGATATGGCTCAACTTCAGCTTCACCTTGCCATTTCCCTAGTGTTAGATTTTTAGGTTGTTTCTCAATTTTGTGCTATGACGATGGTGTGGCAACAAACATCCTCGGACAGTCCCCACTGGGCACATGTGCAAATACACATTTGTTTGGGGGAGAATAGATGGAAAGCAGAATGGATAGATTGGCAGGTACATTTAAAAATGTATTGCCCTCGAAATGACTATAAACATTCACGCTTCCACCAGCAATGCATTAGAAAACCAGTTTCCCTGCACTCCTGGTAATAGTAGACATTTTCAGCATTTTTGATTTTTATTGCTCTGATAGGTGAAAAGGGGGAGTTCCCGGTTTTACTATTCATTCCCTCATAATTAGTGAGACTGAACACCTCTTCAATGTTTGTTGCCCAGAATCTGCATTTAACAAGATTCCCCAGGTGATTCCTCTGCACACTAAAGTCTGAGAAGCACCGAAGTCAGGGTCTGCTTTTTAACAAGGTCCCCAGGTGATCTGTGCACACGTTAAATTCTGAGACACGTTGGAATCAGAATCTGCATTTTAACAAGATCCCCAGGTGATTTTTGGGCACGGTCTGAGAAGCGCGGAGTAGGCACGGAATGGCTGGTCATGCTCAGCATATCTGTGTTTAACCCCTTCTACTCTGACAGGTGAAAAACAGTCTTTTGGTTTATTTGAAGTTGCATTTCTTTAATCATCAGTGTACTTGAACATTTAAAAAAAATTTTTTCATGACATATTTTTCTCTTCTGGGAGCTGCCTGGTTACTGAATCCCCTTACTTTGCTTCAGACATACCAAAGTTGTTCTTTTTTAGAGACTTCGCTGCTGCTAGTCCCTTCCCAGAAATGCTCTCTCCCTGGTTCTTCCCATGGCTGGCTGTTAACATTCACACTTTAGCTCAATCTCAGGCACCCCCCTTGACCACCCATTCACTCCCAATCACAGCACCCTCTGGTATTTTGATCATAGCGTCTATTGCTATCTGAAGTGATTACTATCTTGTGCGTCATTCATTGGTTACCTCTGTGACTGCCCTGCTGGACTCTGTCTTGGACATCACTCTACCTCCAGCACCTACAACAGAGCCAGGCAATAATGTGGGCTCAAAACATTGCTATCAGATGAACAAATGAATTTCTGGCAAAGGCAATGATAAAGAAATAAGTTTGCTCCTGTCCAGGTTTATAGCCCTTTGGGGAATTACCTGTACTTGGATAAATTTTATTCTTTCATTCCTGTATTCATATGGAGAGCAGTTGTAGTAACAGTGGAAGAATGTTTGGGAAGGAGAACGGGACTCAGTCAGGGTGCTCCCACCCCGGGAGGCCCAGGACAATCAGAGATAACATTCTACTTTATTTTTGTCTCCCCTTTAGAAAAGAAAGCAAGCTTTACTCATTTAATTTAGGGATCACAACTGGTATGAAAGCATGGGAATTCTGCAACTCTGAAGAGTAGTGTCACCATGTGCTTGTCTGTTTCAAGTCTATTTCCATGTGAAACAGAATACCTGTGCCTAGTTAAGTGGAATGACCAATTATAGACGAGTGTAAGCTGTTCGTATAGATAACTCGGACTCTTACACTATTATTATAAATAATGATTTTTACTACTTTAGAGAGCACTGCCTCTGTACTAGATGTTGTTCTGTGCCCTTTACACACATAAATTCATTCATCCTCACTACCACGCCACTGTATTGACATTGCCATTCTATCCATGAGAAAAGCAGGGCACAGAGACACTTTCTCAGGATCGCACAGCCAGGAACTAACAGAGCCAGGATTCCAACTCAGGCTGGCTCCAGTCTGTGGTCTTAGTTATGACATTATACCGCCTCTGGAATCTTTAGATGTTTTGTAAATAGAGTGACCAGGAGAATCTTTTGTATAATTCAGAGGTACACTGTTTATCTCTTGACAAAATACTGAAGAGTTATGAAAATCGCAGATATTCTCCATTGTTCTTTTACAAGGTGACAAGTGTTGAAAATTTATTGAAAATATATTGACTTTCTGTGTGAAGACAAGGGACGACCTAACAACCATTAAAAAAAAAAATCAGGACAAAGGTGATATATAAAGAATGAGGAAGTAACTAGTTTTCGAGAGAAACAAGCTATGGAGAAAGTATTTTTAAATGCATGTTTGGCCATGATTTCCTTGTTATGTGATACCGTTGCTAAAAACAATGAAAAGCTGTCACCTATAAAAACCTCGATCTATGTGTTTAAACTTAGCACCAGAATTTTCTAGTCTGTTTAAAGGTCTTCTAAAAAAAGAGCTTCCATGTGTTTGAAATCTGTTTGTTAAAGATACGGTATTTGCAAACGTCCCATTTATCAGAGAAGATGAAAAATTGCTATTTGGATTTCAAAACACAGAATAGCCCATTTGTGTAATTGTCAAATGGGATTAATGGAGAATCATGACTTATTAAGCATAGCCAGTGATACTTTGCTTTCATTTAGATCTGCATACCCTGTACGTTATATTTTTTCAATTTGTCAATTATGACCCTTAAAGTCAAGCCATTAAAACCAGAAATGGTAATAAACTTAATTTAGGTCTTGACCTTTGAATGGATGTTCTACAAAATAGTAAAACGATCCTTTCAAAAATTAATCAGTTGTCATTTGTGGAAAACATTAATTTTAATTTTTTTTGTTGAAATTATACATGCAGGGAAAATGCAAATCAAGACCGTAGTGAGATACCATTTTATGTCAATATGGTTGGCAAAAATTAAGACATTTTATAATGCCAAGCGTGGGAAAGGATGTGACTCCACACCATCTCTTATACCTTGCCGGGGGAAGTATAAATTGGCACAGTCACTCTGGCATTCTGTTATACCACCCCAAGGTATACATGCACTCAAGGGAAACTCTGACACTTTTTAGAAAGATAACAGATCATAGCAACACTGGACACAATAGCAAAGGCCTGGCAAAGGCCCAAGTGCCCATCCACAGGAGAGCAGATGGATAAACTGTAGTATTGTCACACAGTGGAACATTACACATCAGTCAAGAGGGATGAGTGATGACAGCAATTTGGATGATCTTAGCAAATAATATTAAATGGGAAAAAAAGTAATTCCTGGGAGATTCCATACTCTTTTTATGAAGTGCTGTAAAAATTAAAAGCGTACATATTTTTAGGAATACATGGAGGTGCAATAAGACTTATAAAAACGAAAAGCAAAGGAATGAAGTATGTAGGATTCAGGTTGATGGTTATTAAGTTGGGGTGAGGGAAGGTGGGGAGGGGACATACGGAGAGATGTAGGTTGTGATTAAGGTCCCAGTTTTGAGGGGGTAGGTTCCCTGGTACTTATTATTTAAACCCAGAAGCAAACAACCCCCAGCAAATGTAGGCTAACCAGAGATCAGTAATGATAATGCCATCATGTGGCATCATGTGGCAGTCGATTCTTAAATCGACTTTTCCAATTGTAAACACCGGAGGTGAAATGATATACACACAGCAAATGCAACACACACACACACCTCCAGCAGTATAGAGGGGCGTCCGATGTCTCCCACCGTGGCCCTCTCTGCACCTCGTCTTTCAGCTTTTCCAGAAGCAACCACTGTCCCCAGTTTAAACTGTATCTTTCTCAAATGGAGACGCGATAAACATGAACACGTGTGTGTATTTTCAAACGTCCTTACAAATATGTGTAGCTAGACACACTCCCCAAAGGAAACTTGAAAAATTGTTTAAAACAATTTTTTTAAGTCTCGGAAATTTAACCTCAAGTGACTTCACCCAGCATTACACAAACATCCCTAAGTTGATTTATAACCTGAAAATCAACTGGACATTTGAGGAAAACGATCAGCTTTTGAGAAACGTAAACAATTCAGTAAAAATGTTCTCGCAGGCCCTGCCCCGGGGGTTTGCCAACCGTACTCTCGCGGAAAGTGTGTTAGCGCAGACGCCGCTAAGCCCCACGGGGCCCGCGCTAGTGATCTTTCTCCAACTGGCCGCACCACGAAACTGTCCCGCGGCGCTGTTGACAATACAGATTCTCGGGCCCCGCCCCAAGGATTCGGAGCCGAACCTGGCTGGGTCTTTTTTTAACAAGAGCTCCCACGTGATTCTCAGGTTCGGGCAAGCTTGGGGCGCAGCCCCGTCTTAAGTAACTCCCCAATTCGAAGAAAGTAAACACCTGGGGATGTAGGTGGCTTTCTCGCTCCCTGTTGGATGTCGTTCACGTGGTGCAAGGAGGGGTCCCCCTTGGGTCTCACCGAGGTCCCAGCCAGTCTGACCACGAACGCCAATTAGCTCAGCCCCGGAGACCTCGGCTCGGTCACCTGCTGGGCCCGGCCCAGCGCCCGGGTTGGCCCCAGCGGCTGCTCCTGTGTGGTCCTGGGCGCGGGGCACAGCCGCCGGGCGGGCGCGGGGACGCGCTGTGTAAAAACACACGTTCCCGGCCTCGGCCGCCTGAATCCACAGCTTACAGACTCTGCATTTTCAACCGGCTCCTCCAGGAACAGCGGTTTACCCTGCAACTGGAGACACTCTGGTCTTATTTAAATTTTAAATTTGAATATGCAGCCAAGGTTGAGAACCACGAGTGGAGGTCGTGCTTTCTCAACCTTGAATGCGCATCAGACTAACCCGGGGAGCTTTTTGAAAACGTGTACCAAGGCCCAGGTCCGCAGCGCAGGCCAATTAAACGCGAATCTAAAAGCGCGGCCAGTGTAGCCGCCGCCGCCACAACCCCACCTGGGAGCTCGTTAGAAATACCGAAGCTCAGGCCCCACCCCAGACCCACTGAGTCAGAATCTGCATTTTAACGAGATCCCCAGTGACTCGTGCTCACATTAAAGTTGGAGGAGAGCTGTGCTTCTGAATTTTTAATGGGCGAACGAATCACCTGGGGATCTCGTTAAAATGCAGACACGGTTTCTCGAACTTTAATGTGCATGCGAATCACCTGGGGGTCTTGTTAAAATGCAGATTCTGCTGCGGCGGGTCTGGGGCGGAGCCCGAGAGTCTGCATTTCTAACGAGCTCCCAGGTGGAGCGGGTTGCGCGGGAGCCCGGCCGTCAGTCCACGGGACCCCCGCGGTCCTGGCTCCGGGCCAATCAGCCGTCAGGGCTGTTGATAAATCGCCCCGCCGGGCTGATGAGCACAAGTGCCGGGACATGCGCGCTCCGGCCGAAGGGGGGTAATTTCCGAACTCTGGGAGATCGTCGTGGGAAGTAGGCCACTGCTAGGGACCCGCCCGGAGCCCAGTCCCCACGCCATGTCGCGGCGCAAGCAGGCCAAGCCCCAGCACCTCGACTCCGAGGAGCCGCGGTCTGCGCGCTGGGAGGTGGCGGAGGCGGCCCCGCGGGTGGCGGCGGAGCCCGGTGAGTAGCGCCGCGGACGCCCCGCCCGGGGTCTGGGGGCAGCTTCTCTGGACGTTCCTCGGACTCGAGCGGGTGACAGGGACAGGGAAGAGGGTGTGGAAGGGTGGCGGGAGCTTCCAACTTGAGTCCTGGGGACCCTGACCCGGGCGCCTCGCCCCCGCGCCTTGGTGAATTACACCCACTGGTAAATTCCACCCTTCTCTGGCGAGCCGTGCCCCTCGCCGCGTGGGTTTCTCCAGCCACTCCCCCCAGCTCTAGTCAACGACAGTTCGCCTCCCAAACAGGCTGGAAAGGCGCTCTGGAGCCCCCTCGGAGACGGTCTTCGGGGTGCGCGGGCACGCGAGTCCCCGGCCTCCGTGGCGCCGGCTTCGGCTGCACGCCCGAAAGCCTGGCGCCCTGGCCAGGGTGGGGGCGCGTTTCAAATGTGGTCGGGAGAAAACCTCACCGAGGAGCGGACCTCCGAGGAGAGACCGGAGGATGTGAGGGGGCGAGCCCGAGCCGTGGAGGTAGCCGGGGAAGGACGTCCCAGGCGGAGGGTGCGCTGGCGCCGAGGCCCGGGCGTCGCGCGGATGGAACCTGGAGGAAGTCGGGGAGGTCCGAGAGGTGATGGGGGGGGTCCGGGGAGCCTGAGTCAGGACTTTGCGTCTCAGTGAGGTGGAGCGGGGGGGGGGGGACGGGGCGGCAGTGACACGGTCGGGCTCTGCAGGTCCCCTCGCCGTCTCGTGGACACAGATAGGCTGGAGGGGGTCGTGACGCGGCTGGGAGACGAGACCCTAGGCCACCCTAACCCCCAGGGCGGCACTTCTCACCGTGTGGTCCCGGGATCCTCCGTCTCCGTAGAGCCTGCGGGAGGGGAGCTCTGCTAATTAGCCGAATTCCTCTGTGACCCTCAGGCACACACCCTGATGGAGCGTCAGGGGTTGGGGCTGGGGAATCAGCATTTCTAAGGCGCTTCCCCTTCTCGTATCTTGCTGGGATTAAGACGGGGTACGTTCCTACTTTCTCTTCCCCTGCCCTCCCCCCACCCCCGGTGGTTGGCTGATACCTTTTCCTTAAGTGGGTGGGGAGAGGGGTTTTAACTGGACTTCCTCCTCCTTCCCTGAGTTTTCCTGGCGCGGAAAGGGAGCGGGGTACTGTGGGGTCCCCTCTCCGAGGAGGCTCACACCTTCGGGGGGGGCGGGGCGGGAGGTGTCTGTGTCTCTTTCGAGCCAACTTCCAGGACAGCCCGGTGGGCTTTGATCGCGCCTTCGCGAGGAGATGGAAGAGAGTAGTTTAAAGAAGCCTCTCCTCAACTAATAGCCTATATTTACAAATAAAGCCCGTTCAGATGGAACTGCCATAACTGAAGTACCGTACCCCGCGCTGTGCCCGCGGCCTAGGATGGGGACGGGCGGGTTGGAGCTATGCCACCCTCCCGGGGTGAGGGGCGGGGCTTTATCTGAGTCTCTGCATGAAGAGGGTGTCGGGTGGGGGAGTGTTAGGGATGCTGACTCTTTTGGGGAAAGCGTTTATAGAGCAAATGTTAAATAACCAAGGGCTGGAGTTCAAAGCCGGCGTGCTAAGCCACTTACTTATTCCTGATGACAGCGCTTGGAGGCTCTTTCTGGAACCGTACCCAGTGTCGCGGGGTACAGGGAGGGTGTTGGCCTTCTGGGGTACGCCTCCCTATGGGAGCAGAACGTAAGCCATGCCCGCCCAATACCGTGCTTCAACCCCAGGCACTGTTAGGAGGAAAAGCAGTCTTCCAACCCATGTCTTATCCTAGCATCTTAGGTCTGTAACACCGAGAAAGGAACCACCTTTATTTTAAGGTTGGGCCACTCTTAATTTACAGGTGGCTTTTCCAACTAAAGTAGTTTGTTTCTTGGAGGAAAACATAATGAAAAAGGTTAATGGGTAGACTTCCCATCAGCAGTATAATTACCAGCAGGAAGACAACCTTACCGGGGAAACCCCAGCCCTTTCTCAAGGAGTTGAGATGCTCACTGTCCTGAACTAGTTAGTTTCTGACTGTCAGATGTGGCCCACCCCCACTTCACACTCAAAGGGTCTCTCTCCCCTGCCCCGTACCTTTCTCCGAGTGTGGGCTTCAGATCTTTCTTGGCTTCCTGGATGTCTAAAGGTGAGAGAAGATGTGAGGGCTCCTCACACCTCCCCTTCAGAGTCTCTACCTGGGCTGTCTTAAGTGTTGGGTACCATTCTGATAGCTGTAACCCACCAGTCTCCCTTTTGCCTATTTGCATCAAAAACATTTCCCTTCCCGTGAGAATCTCGTAGTTCTGCGTATCCATCAGTGGGTGACACTAATAACACTTAACCTTGTGCATAAGTCAGCACCGTATCTTTGACATGTACTAAAGAACTTAATCTTCATCTTAGCCCATGAGGAAGACCATAATGCCCATTTCTTACAGATGTGGAAACTGAGGAACAGCAGTTATAACTTACTTGGGACACAGAGCTAATACATGGTAGAACTGAAATTTGAAACTTAGCACCTGGCTTCCCCTTTGGTCCCTTAAACCACTGTTATTTATATAACTTCATTTAAACTCCAGTCTTGCTTGGCTTCTGTGGAATTAAAAACCCTGGAGTTTGTTTTCTGTCTTACCGTGTGAATTGAGAAGTGGTATAAGGCTTTGGTTGTGTCTTGCCCCCAGGGGCATGGCAATGGGCTGCAGTTCTGGCAAGTGTGGGTTCTAACCAGCTGAAAATTTCCAGCCCTGCAACCTTAGGCAATCCCCTGGGCCACTTTCTTCCTTTGGCACAGAGCAGCAGCAGCACCCACTGAGAACTCATTAGGAGTGAAAAGTCACTGGCTCTACCCTAGACCTACTGAATCAGGAACTCTAGAGGAGCACCCAGACTGCTTGCTTTTTCAATAAGCCATCTAGCTGATTCTGACTCACACTCATGTCTGAGAACCACTGGCTGCCGGTTATGCTTCTCAGATCTTAATGTGTGCAGAAATTGCCTGGGGGTCTTGTAAAAGTACAGACTGAGTCTGCAGGTCTGGGGTGATGCCTGAGACTCTGCATTTCTAACAAGCTACCCGGTGATGCTGGTGCCCTGGGGACCACTCTTTGAGTATCCAGTATCTAGAATAATGTGACAATCACCCAGCAAGTGCTTTAAAAATGCAAGTCCCTGGGATCTACCCACCCCCACTCCAAGTCTCCAGTGAATCTGGGCTAAGGCCTGGGAAACTGCCTAACCCTATGACTTAGGTGATTGGGACATAGGTGATGTCAGGATTGCACAGGGGGAAAGAACTTTGGGAATAGGACTGGTGCAGGCTTTCTCAGCCCTGGCACTGACACATTTCGGGCCATATACTTTGTTCTTACAGGGGCTATCCTATGCACCATAGGATGTTTAGTATCATCTCTGGCCTCTACACACCAGTTTCCACTATCACACCCATGTGTGCTAACAGGATCATGACAGTGAAATGTCCCTAGGCATTGCCAAATGTCCTGAGAGCAAAACGGCTCCTAGTTGAAAGACATTGGACTAGATCACATTAAGGAGTTTTAAGCATCATGACTACTTGGGTGTGACATCTACAGCTCTACTCTGTTGGGACATCTGAAGCTATGTAGTTACAAGCACTTGCTCAACTCGGCCTGGGCACTATACTGAGAGTTTACTTCATCTTGCTTAACCACAACTGAGGCACACAAGTTATGCCCCTTTACTGATGAGTAAACTGCTTGGAAAGGTCAATTAGCTTGCAGCAGTCACACAGCTAGCACGTTAACTGAGCAAACCCTCTACCTAGAACTGAGGGTCTCACTGGTGTGCTCTACAGCTTCTCACGGCAAGATTTCTTTAGCTGCTACAAACATTACAACAAGGACAGAATCTACGCCTTATGATCTAGGGCCAAAAAATTCCTAGACCTTAACTCTAATTCATAAACCAGTCAATGTCTCTGAGACTTTAGATGTTAATAGCACCTTTTTTCTCATCGATTTAAGTATTTGGGGGTCTTGTACTTTAGAATCTTTTAGGTGTGCTTAGTCTCTGCTATAGAAATTTTGAAGCCGGCCTAGTGTGGTGGCTCACACCTATAATCCTAAGACTCTGGGAGGCCGAGGCGGGAGGATCGCTTGAGCTCAGGAGTTTGAGACCAGCCTAAGCAAGAGTGAGACCTTGAGGCCAGGCGTGGTGGCTCACGCCTGTAATCCTAGCACTCTGGGAGGCCGAGGCGGGCGGATCGCTCAAGGTCAGGAGTTCAAAACCAGCCTGAGCAAGAGTGAGACCCCCGTCTCTACTAAAAATAGAAAGAAATTAATTGGCCAACTAAA
>CAUYRT010105596.1:0-28567 GCA_963574885.1 Lepilemur ruficaudatus | reverse complement strand
CATTAGTTTTATCATCATCGACACCAACATACAATGGCTCCTTTTTCAGAGAAATCCTTGCCAGGTCTTCCACTTTTCGAGTTTGTGTGGCAGAAAAGAGCATAGTTTGTCTGCGTACTGAAACAGATATACATACAAATATATATATATATATATATATATATATATAAAACTTCAATCTTCCAGGGAATCTTTATAATTGCTTCACAACTACAAATACTCTAGGTAGAATGATCAGAAATGGGAGCTGTGATATCAATACAAAGTCTACAAATATTATAAAGGGTAAAAACGGCATATCATGAAACACTTTAGGTCTTTATGTTTGAGAACTTAACTTCAAACTCTTCACCTTCTTGTAAAGAAAATTCTAGGTCCAAAGGGATTCCACTGATAAATTCTATCAGATATTTAAGAAGAAATACCAATTCTTCACAAACTCTCCAAGAAATCAAAAAGGAGAGTTAACTTGCAACCATTCTTTGAAATCAGCTGTTACCCTACATAAAAACCTGACAATGACATTATAAGAAAAAAATGTATGGATCATTTCATGAACACAGATGTAATATTTCTAAGCAGAATTTTAGCAAAGTGAATCCAGCAATATATAAACAGGATAATGGATAATGACCAAGTAGGACTTATTCTAGGAATGTAGGCTTGATTTAACATTTGAAAAATCAACCAATTTACCATATTAACAAACTCAAGAAAAAGTATTAGATTATTTCAATAGACACAGAAAAAGCATTTGGCCATTTATTGCTGATTAAAAGCCTCCGCAAACTAGGAACAAAATGGATCTTCCTCAATCTGATAAAGGGCACCTACAAACCTCGTAAGGTTAATGGTGAAAAACTGAATGCTTTCCCCTAAGATCAGAAACAAGACAAGGATGCCTGCTCTCACCACTCAGCTTCAGTATTGTACTGGAGGTTCTGGCCAGGGCAATAAGGCAAGAAAAAATATTAACAAAGAAGTGAAACTGTATTTGTATATGATCGCCTATGTAGAAAACCCAAAAAGCTAGGGTCACCTGGAAAGTTATACAGAATAATCGCTGAGTACAGGAATAATTATCTTGTTGAATGCAAGATTGATATAAAAAAATCAACTGTATTTTTACATATGAGCAATGAATAACTGGAAATTGAAATTTTAATGAAATACTCAGAGAGAAATCTGACAAAAGATGTGAAAAAATTTGTAGTCTGAAAACTCCTAAAAAATTATAGAGATTAAAAACCTAATAAATGGAGATATACTTCATTATGGGTTACAAGACTCAATACAGTCTTCAACCAATGACCTCTATTCAATACAATCTCAATCATGATTCCAGATTTTTTGTGGATGGATAGAAATTAACAAACTGATTCTAAAATTCATATAGAAATGCAAAGGAGAAGAACACCCAAAAGAACTTTGAAAGAGAACAAACCTGGGGGGCTAACACTACCTGATTTCAAGACTTAATAGGGAGGAACTGGAACTTTCACATGCTGCTGATGGGAATGTAAATTGGCACAACTGCTTTGGAAAACATCTGGTGGTTTTTAAAAAAGTTAAACACATACCAGTCATTGCACTCAAGAGAAAAGGAGATATATGCCCCCGCAATGAGCTGCAGATGAATGTTCATAGCGACTTTATTTCTAATAGCCCCAAACTGTAAGCAGCAGAAAGGTCCATCAACAGTGGAGCAGATAAACAAACTAGTATAATCGTATAATGAAATGCTACTGAAGAATAAAAAGAACTACTGGTACAACAGCATGGATGAATCCCAAAAGATTTGCAGAGTGAAAGAAACTAGGCCAAAAAAGAACTACATACGGTATGATTCCATCGATATAAATCTCTAGAAAATGCAAGCTTATCGACAGTGACAGAAAACACACCAAGAGTCACCTGGGAGAGAGGCATGTGTGTGAGGAGGGGTGGGGGGAGGGACAGCAAAGGGGAAAGAGGAAACTTTTGAGGGTGATGGATGTGTCCATTACCTTGTTTGTGATGGTTTCACAGTAGCAAACATGTCAAAGAACATCAAATTGTATATTTTAAATGTCTACATATAATTATGTCAATTATACTTTAAAGCATTGAAATATAAATAACAAATGGGATTATGGTTTTGTTACAGTTACAAGCAGTTTATAATGTTGCAGTACTATAATCAAGCTATGCACAAGTCAAATATAACACAAAAGGCAACAAATCTATGGCTAATTGCGAGATGTAAGATGAGGTAAGAACAGGTAAAGGAGGGAGGGAATGAGAGCTCTGTTAGGACTGTTTAACTTGCATCGTAACTCCCAAAATGGCAAAACTACTACATTAAGTTACATTAAGTTTGATGCTTGTATTCTCAACTCCTTCTAAGGCTGACTGGCACAACTACTTCACTTAGGCTATGGTAAAATTCTGGTATCAGTATAGTTTTCGATAGGAAAAACTCTCATCTACTTCCAACAGGTACTTTGCAAACCACATGCAGATTCTACCTACTTACTTGGCAGAAGTTTAATAATTTGCTTTAATTCCTCTTCAAACCCAACATCCAAGATACGATCAGCCTCATCAATAACCAAACACTGTAGATTTTTATACATAAACCCTGGGGTATTCTAACAAAACAAATGAAAAGAAAAACTGTTAGTTGTCAAGCTTGTGTTTCATATGAGACAAGGAAACAGGCACCACGTCATTGCGTTCTCCGACCTGCATGTGGTCCAAGAGACGGCCTGGTGTGGCCACAATGATGTTGATCCCATTAGCAAGTTTCTGTGCTTCAGCAGATCTGTTACTGCCACCCATTATTAACCCGTATGTGTGCACATGGTGAGTCATCAGCTCCTTAAGAACACCAAAAGTCTGCATGGCCAGTTCTCTAGTTGGTGAGAGAATAAGGACTCCTGTTCCTAAAACAGAAACAAACAAACAAACAAGATATACAGTTAAGTCAAACTGTGGGTGTCACCATGAGTCCCTAACAACTACAACAAACTTCCAGTGAAATAATGGCAGAAACAAGCAGATTAAAAGCTTACCATTCCTGGGCATGAACTTTAACTTAACAATGAGTTCAACAGCAGGAATGAGAAAAGCCAGGGTCTTGCCACTGCCTGTTTTTGCAGCTGCTAGAAGATCCCTAAATATTAAAAAGGGAAAGAAAAAGACATTTAGTCTACTCATTCAGCAAATATTTACCATGTACTCTGTACACACAATTTAGGTACTAAGGCTACCACATGAACAAGAAAGACAAAGTTCCTCTCTTCCATATCAGTGAAATCAATCATCCACGTTACATACCTACTCAGATATCAGAATTGTGCTACAGATCAGAAGCAAATACTTTTCTTCAAACATTAGTAAACAACTTAAAGCCTTTAATGCAGGCTGGATATGAGACCCAGCGCATAGTGCAAACTCAAAAGAATACACTGATATTTTCTTTACAACTTCCTAGCACTAAATATAGATACCAATGTCCAAGCATCAGTGTTAACCGTACCTGCCTTCCAGAAGTGGCCTGATACTTTTATGTTGAATTTCAGTCATGTTTGTAAAGCCCATTTCTTTTATTGCCTTCAGAGTGTTTTCATTAACAAGATTAGTTAGAGAAGTGAATGAAGTATCCTCAAAAGCTCCTAAAAAGAAGTTTATCATTAGCAAATTCATCTTCTTAAAAAAGTTAATACTGTTATATTTGCCTAAATTAGTTTTGCTTGGAAGAGCTTCTTACAGTAAAAAAACCAGATTAAACCCCAGTTCATTCCCATGCAATAATATTAAGAAAAAGACTCTATACTTCTGAAGTTTCTCCACTGCTGATGCCTGTGTGACTTAAAAGTCCAGAGCCTATGATGTAACAAAATAAGCTGTGGAGAGGAGGAATAATCGAGGGACTTATACAAAATGAAAATGCCAAGGCAGGATTAAAAAAACAAAAAGCGAGTGTAAAGTCAGTTAAAAAAAAACAAAGTTAAACTCACTTTAATTGAGAAGAGTCAGATATAGCTACAAATTCCTCAGTAGGAGGCAAAATCAAAATCACCTGGGAGCTCCCCACCGCCAACATGCCCAGGCTATAAACCAGGGATTCCTGCCCTTGGCACTACTGACATTTTGGGCTAGGTAATTTTTTGTTTGGGGAGGTATCCTATGCATTACAAGATTTTATGAAGCACCCTGATCTCCACCCACTAGATTTCAGCAGACTGCCCCTAGTTCTGCCAACCAAAAATGTCTCCTAGGGGTAGGGTGACCAACTTTCTTGGTATACCTGGGGCAGAGGAGGCTCCTTGTATTCAGGACTTTCAGCGCTAAATCTGGGGAAGTTCCGGGCAAACGAGATGATTTTGTCATTCTACCTAGGAGGCAAAACTGCCCTGCTTGAGAACCACTGCCACAACTTCTCCAGTTTTGACCAAGCAGATCTGGCCTTGATATTTTAAGAACTCAAGTAACTCCTAGATATTTCTGGTTACAAGCAGCAAATTCCAGTCTAAACTCTTGACTTTATAAATGAACAAAGGCCAAAGGAGGTTAACGTAGCACAAGTCCCTCAGTGATATTAATTGCATCCTTCCTTCCTTATTAGTAACTAAGCCTGCATTAAACCTCTAGTCTTCAGACTTTTGGGGCAATGATTTTCCTTTATAGCATGGAATGAGCCTTAGAAAAGAAAACGCAAAGAAACAAAGGATCCTAGAATCTGCTTGTGCGCATATAAATACTTAGTGTTAGGAACGGAGAAAAGGAAAAAAAAATAGGGAACAATTACTCAGGTATCATAAAGCAGAAGAGAAAGACAAAAACAGCAGAAGACATACAGAACATTTGTTGATAGTTGTTTTCCAACCAAATTAAAAGTCACAACCGAACCTTCAATTCTGTAATCCTCTAAGAGGAGCACAACTTCCTGGAAGTTACCTGTCAGTCCCAGAGGCAGGCTGGGCACTTCATTGTCATCCTCCTCATTATCTGGCTTCTCTACCTTGTCTTCTGTTTCTTCTTGTGCCTCAGTGCTTGCTTCTTCAGACTGCTCTTTGTTTTCAGCTTTTGCTTTTTTTGCATCTTTGGTTTTAAAGGACAAAACACAAAAAATTTTTCCCTTAAAATAAAAATGCCAAGTGAGATCAACAAAATAAAAAATTTATGATACAAAGAGGTGTATTTTCAAAAGCTTAACATATTCAGTTAATTTGTGAAGAATCTTTTTCATGAAAAAAAGATTTGGTTATATTCAAAAACTCAGGGTACATAAAGATTTGGCAACAAAATATTTTTAGGCTCTTAATGTATTATACCATTTCATTTAACAAGAAAAATTTTTAGAAGTTCAATTAAACAATATAAAAATACTAATTACAAGTTCCACACATTTCACTGAGAAAAAAAAGCACATCTGAGTAACCTAATTCTTAAAAGGCCATTCATTACAGGCACTGATTTTCTTCCCATGCCAATTACCATAAATTTTCCATAAAAGCTACGTTTTGTTTTAAAGATGAATGGAAAAGTCAAAGGCTCTTCATGTTACTAGAGATGGAATGTAAAGCGAGGGCATCCATCTACCCAGCTGGCTGACGTAAACTGAACTGCCCCTCGGTTGTCAGTGGCGAGAGGAAAGGCAGAGCTTCCTAGCTTCACTTCTACATTCACAACTTTCAGAATGGGGCCCTAAACTACCTGTCCAGTTCTACCTCCCGTTTCCCTCAACATTCCACTCTGGGTCAAATGGATTAACTACCATTATGGACTTTTGTAGAAATTTGTGGCAGTTAGTGATGTCAGTTTGAACAGAATTGACCTAGACCAGAGCTCAGAACTCTTTGTAGTCCAGGACTGACCTCTTCCTTGTACCCTACTGTCACCTTCCAGGAATTAATCAACTCTGTAGGTTCCACATGTTCAAAAGCCACGGACAGCATTAGCTGGTCTCCAGGGCTTATCACTTTTGTTTTCCCTAGAATAGTTCTTAAAATTTACGTATAAGATCAAAACTCCCAGCACTGTGATTTGATACTTGAGAGTAGAAACAGTGTCACTTCCTTGGGCATAATCAGAATGAGAATCATAAAGGCATTAATCATTTTAGAACAGGATTACAATTATTTTCAATCAAAGCTAATTCCTAATCCTCATGCATTTCCCCATCCTGTTTCACTTTCTGTTTCAGCTATTTCCCATAACCTATAATTTTTTTAGTAGGCTGTGTGAAGACAGCTATGTATGTTTGGAAAAGTTCAAAGCTCCTTTCTAAATGAAACCCTTATTTCATGAAAGATACATAAATAGGATATGCTAACTCAGGGGCTGGCAAAGTTTAGGATTTGCAGGCCATATGGTCTCTGTCATCATAAAGACAATAAAATGGGCACTACTGTGACCCAATATTTATTTACAAAAATAGGTGGAAGGCCAGATAGTTTGCAGACCCCTGTCCTACCCTACTTCGAAATCTCTGCTTGTACATGTCAATTAAAATGCTCATTCCTTCACCTGGGCTTATTCAAAGCTATTCATCTTCAAAAAACAGTCCTTTTTTCTGCCCCTGCCCACTTTACTCACTGGAGATGATTGTTCTATTTATTTAGAAGTTTAACTAAATGCTACTTGCAACTAAGACTCCTTTTAAAGGAGGAATTTATGGGAGGAAAAGTTAAGGAATGGAGCAAAGAAAGAAGGAAATGAAAAAAATCATTAATACAAAGTCCCTTAACACAGAAAGGCCTAGGAAGATAGATCCTACTACCAGCCCAGATTTCTTTAGTGTTAGAAATTCTGCAATTCTGTTAGCAGACAGCTAATCCTATGCAATGCTATCGTATGTTCTATCATAAAAAGTCCAGTTAACTGCTCCGAAGAGCAAATTTCTAGAATTCTATAATAAAAAGAGTCTTATCTAAATGTGAGGTTTTCTTCAAAGGTTAGAGAATGTAAAAATATGACACGTTGCTTGATATTTTGAGCAAGTTAAAATGCACTCCCTTTCCACCAATAAAATGCTTCCTTTAGCTACTGGGCTAGTTTCCAGTGGACTGGGGAGCAGAAAGGATTCTTGTCTGTCACGTGCACACATTAATAGTAAGAGGGAAGGTGGAAAGGTAACTGCCTGGGAACAAATGTTTGAATGGCTCAAGTTCAAAGAAAATACCTACCAGGCCCAGAATCATTTACCATTTTTCTCTTCTTCTTCTTCTTTTTCTTTTTTGATTCTGAATTGGGAGACTGCATTGCTGCTTGTCCATTGGTTAATATGGTAGATTTCTGGGGGGATTTTTTCGCTTTTACATTTTCCACTGTTTCTTCAGACAGGTCTCCATTTTGAGCTTTTGATAAGCTCACCGTCATAGACTGTTTCAGGGATTTTTTAACTTTTCCACCTCCCGTTGTTTCTTCAGATACATCTCCATTTTGAGTTTCCGACAGGCTCACATTCAAGGCCCCTATTTAAAAACATAACACACACTGTGACAAAGAAGGGGAGGTTTACTTAGAAACAGTGAAATTCCACATAAGAAATTTCATAGCTTTCAAGGCTAAAACTATTCAGCTTTTTCTTCTTTTTCATGTATACTGTTAAAACCACCTGCAATGCTATGGTATTGTACCACAGGAGAAAAGTTTCCTTTAAGAGAAAAATGCTGGAAAAGGGAAAGCTATATCGATTTCTTAATTTCAAAAGACCATACCTCTGTCTTTAAGGAGTCTGGGACACAAAAACTTCAATGAGGTCAAATATTTAAACTGATGGGGTCAGACAATGGCAGTTACAAAATAAAACAGTTTAATATTATTTGGTAAACATATGACTAACTGATACACTGAAAGACATTCACTCCTTATTCACAAATCTACTATTTCTCATGACTTTCAAACATTCGATCTCAACTTCCCTAAACTGCAGTGAATTGAAAATTCAGTTGATAAAACAACTTACTTTATCATAATATTTACTATATAAAAATGCAGTCATGTGCTGCATAACAACATTTTGGTCAACAATGGACCACATATGATGGTGGTCCCATGGGATTATAATGAACCTGTGCCATCGCAGCAGGAGCAACGTCACAGGGCAATGCATTACTCATGTGTTTGTGGTGATGCTGATGTAAAAAAACCTAGTGTGATGACAGTTGTATACAGTATAGTACATATAAAAATACACACATAAAGTATACCATATACTACAGTATCTGATACTTGGTAATGATAATAAACAACTATGTTACTGGTTTATGTACTTAACTATATTATACTTTTTATTCTTATCTTAGAGTGGACCCCTTTCTAATTATACATACAAAAAATGTTAACTGTGAAATAGCTTCAGGTAGATCCTTCAGGAGATAATTCAGAAAATGGCATTGTAATCATCGGAGATGACAGTTCCATGTGTGTTATTGCCCCAGAAAACCTTCCAGGGGGACAAGATGTGGAGGCAGAAGACAGTGATATCGATGATCCTGACCCCGAATAAGCCTAGGCTAATGTGCGTGTTTGTGTTTTAGTTTTTAACAGTTTAAAACTAAAAAAGATAACAAATTTTAAAAATAAAAAGAGCTTATAGAATAAGGATATAAAGAAAATAGTTCTGTATAGCTACACAGTGTTTTAAGCTACCATGTTACAGTAAGAGTCAAAGTTAAAAAAATTAAAAAAAAAACTTATAAGTAAAAGTTACAGTAAGCTAAAGTTAATTTACTACTGAAGAAAAACATTTTTTATAACTTAGTGTACCCAATGTGTACAGTATTTATAAAATCTATAGTAGTGCACAGTAATGTTCTAGATCTTCAGTTACTCACCACTCACTGACTCTTGCAGAGCAACTTCCAGTCTCATGGTAAGTGCCTTACACAGGTGCAGTATTTTTACTGTACCTTTTCTATGTTTAGCTATACAAATATTTACCATTTTGTTACAATTGCCTGTATGGCAACATGCTATGCAGAGTTGTAGCCTAGCAGAAACAGGCCATACCACACAGCCTAGATGTGTATAAGATGTACCATCTAGGTCTGTGTAAGTATACTCTATGATGTTCACACAATGAAATCACTTACATGCATTTCTCAGAACACATCCCTGTCAATAAGGGACCCATGACTGTACCTGAGACTATCTTTACAAAAGTTTTCCTGTTTATACATATAAAATAGAAAAAGATAAAATGTAAGTAACACCATCTTTTGTTCAAATTATCAATACCTATATGAAGAAATTGTAATGCTGTACTATTATGCTATAGGAATTAGAAATACAAGGAAACTTTAGAAGGTTAGCACAATTACTTCAACATCTGTGGCCCACTGTCAGAAAACTGGTATTTCAAATGAGGTATCTAAGAAAAGTAACATTTATGTAAAATCATTTTCATTTAAGTCACCATGCAGGACACAAATATATACATATATATGTATATTTTTTTGAGACAGAGTCTCACTCTGTTGCCCGGGCTAGAGTGCCGTGGTGTCAGCCTAGCTCACAGCAACCTCCAACTCTTGGGCTCAAGTGATCCTCCTGCCTCAGTCTCCCGAGTAGTTGGGACTACAGGCATGCGCCATCATGTCCAGCTAATGTTTTCTATATATTTTTAGTTGGCCAATTAATTTCTTTCTATTTTTAGTAAAGACGGGGTCTTGCTCTTGCTCAGGCTGGTTCTGAACTCCTGAGCTCATGATCCTCCCACCTCGGCCTCCCAAGAGTGCTAGGATTACAGGCGTGAGCCAGGGACACAAATATGTAGAAGCAACTTAAGTAATTTAAAACCTAAAGTCGAGAGTGACAGGAATATTGGGCAGAAAACTTACGCAGAAGACACTTCCCAGCTGAAAACGAGGAAGTGTTACAGGAGTCAAGAGAGAGCCTGGAGATGGGTAAAAGCAGCAACAGTATCACAAAAGCTCTGTGAAAAGTGACCCGAACTTTTTGGGAAAGAAATATAGAAATTAAATAGATAATATGAAAGGTGCGTGGACATGAGAACGTTCCACGTGCCTGATCGGTCACAGGGGGGGTGCGTGTGAAGTGGGGCCTGAAAGTGTTGAGGGAGCCAAAATGTGTAGGGAAAGGCAAAAGGCCGGTTTAGCTGGAAGCCCTGCCGGGAGCCTGGAAGGGAACGCAGAGGCCTCCTGCTCTAACCCTGCAGGGAGAAACTGATGCCCCGAAAGGTCAGGAGCAGTTCCGGGGCCAAGCGGCGAGTGGGCAGCCCCAGGCTGCCTTTTCACTCTCCACAATCACACGTGCTCCGGGGACAGCTGCCTCCGCCACACCGGGGCCGCGGGGACTCCCAAACAGCCCCGCCGGCCGCCCGAGCGCGCCACGGCCCGCGCGGGGACCGCCTCGGCCATCGCCAGATTCAGCGCATCTTACCCTGCAGCTTTAGGTTTCGCTGTCGCAATTTGAGGTTCCGCTTCTCGATCTTCTTGCGCAGGAGTTTCATCGGCAGGTGAGACATGTTGTAAAAGCGTCCCGACGCCTCGGCGCCACCGCACGGACCCTCCGCTCTCGGGGTTGACGTTACTTCCTTTGCTGCCGCACGTGCGCAGCTCAGCTAACCGGAAATGCGTCACAGGAACGCCGGAGCCTGGCGGAACGGAACTGCTTCCAGGGCGGAAATCATTCCAGCCCGCGCACTGTGGTACCCTTGGCGGTCAAATTCCGTGCAGCGCCCCCTGGGGTAGCGGAGGCCACCTTCTGCACCGGATGCACATCATACCACAGCTGGCGGCACATTGGGGCGGTTTGGGAGTTTTCGTAGTTTAAGCTTCCCCTTGTCAACGGAAAAGAAGACAAACTCTGTAAAATAATTTAAGGAGGTTTATTCTGAGCCAAATTCGAGGACCATGGCTGGAGCCATGCCCAAGAGCCTTGGGCAAGCGCACTGGTTGTGGCTGGGTTACAGTTTGGTCTTATACATTTCAGGGAGACAGGGGTTACAGGTAAAGTCATAAATCAACACATACATTGGTTTGGCCCGAAAAGGTGGGCCACCTCGAAGGGGGGAGGGGCTTACAGGTTATAGGTGGGTTTAAAGATTATTTGACTTGTGATTGGTTATAAAGACCTGAAGCTTTGTCTAAAGGCTTGGAATGTTTTAAAATAAGGAGGTCTGTTAATCTGAGACAAGCCACCAGACATAGATTTGTTGTGTAAATTGAGGACCTGCAGGTTTGTCTTGCATACCCTTAGGCCTGTTAATGGTTACAAAGGATGTCTCCAATAAAGGAGGGGGGGGCATGATGAGGCAAGTCTGACCTCCCTCCTCTTCGCAGGCAGTTTAGTTTTAGGATGTCCCCTTGGCCAAGAGGGGGTTTATTCAGTTAGCCGGTGGGGGGCAGGGAGCCTTAAGATTTTATTTTAGTTCACACCCTGAAGGTAGACTGAGGAAAGAATGTTGAGGGGAAGGCGGCTTTAGCAAGTCTTCATTTTTATGTTCTATGTCTTTGAATCCTGGACTGCAGTTGGCCCTCCTTATATGCAGTTCATCATCCCTGAATTCACACAACTCCCTAATTGATTGAAAATATTCAATAACAAACCCAAACCCCCAAAACAATACTATTATAAAGAATAATACAGTTCACATAGCATTTACATTGTATTAGGTGTTGTAAATTATCCGGAGATGATGTGCGTATTTTATATGCAAATATTATACAAGGGACTTGAGCATTCTTGGATTTGAGTAGTTGAAGGGAGCCCTGGAACAAATCCCTCTTGGATACAGAAGGACAAGTGTATTTGAAAATCGAATAAAACCTAAATTATATACATATGATTATATGCATTTCCAAACTTGTTTGGCCACTCTCTCCAGAAACACTTTGCATGTGACTTGGTACACATACACATGTAAATGTTACATTTTGTAAAGCAGTGCCTTACTTTTGCTCTTGCATTTTACTGTGATATTTTTCCTTCAGTTCCATCTTAAATTATTTTGTACTTAGTCTATTAAAAATACTGATTACTATACATTCAAATTAATGTTACTACATTATTAACAGATTGATTGCAGTTTGAAAAACAGAGGTTTATAAATTCCCAGAGCTCACCCATAGACTCTTTAAGAGTCCAGGAGCCAGTGATTGATAAATATGTACCTATCTGGTACAATGTACCCTATTCTGGTCATGGATACAATGAAAGCCCTGACTTCAGCGTTATACAATTCATCCATGTAACAAAAAACACTTGTACCTTGTAAATTTTTGTGAAATTAGAAAAAAAAGAAAATGACTTTTGAAACTAAAAAAAATATTAAAACTTTAAAAAACCCCAAAGAAATTGCAATCTGGCTAGCTAGTAATCGTCTTTTTTGGTGGGGAGGATAGAGGGATGCATGGAGTGTTTAATTAAAAAAAAAATGTGACCAACATTAAAAAATTGGTAGAGTTTAATACAAATTCATATTTTTCTTTAAAAATTGGCACCATTGGCTCAAATTCCCCTTGGTAATAATCTGTTTGAGCTGAACAACTGGAAGAGTCAATGAAAACTGGATTAATTTGTTTATTTGGAGTGGCAGGAGATGAGACTCTGGAGAGTAGGTATGATCACGGTGGAGAGGGAAAAAACTTGGGAAGGAATTGAAACAGAATGTAAATAAACTGACTGAAAGTCACATTGGATTGGACTGGAAAACCAAGACAAACACATCTGATATGCTTAGATGGAGTTATTAATGATCAGGTGGGCTGAGGGATGAGTCAGAAATTTAAACTGGTACACACATACACACCTGTACAAACATATATTTCAGTTTAAATATGTATGTCAGTTTAAATTTATATATGTATCAGTTTATATATGTATATACGCATACATATCTATTTTTATTTCTGCCTTTATCTACATACATGTATATTCACATGGTTACCTGCTGAGTATTGAATCTGTGACTTTGAAATTTATATCCATTACTATTAGGTGCAACAATTGACATGTCTTCCATATAGAAAGTGCTCAAAAATTATTTCCTTTCTGTTGTTACTTAAATTTCTGGGTCTTTTAATGCTTTGGTAGTTCTAATGGAAGGGTACTTCCTCTTTCTAGAGGGCAACCTTCTTCCAACTAATAGTGAGGATTGGAGTCATTTCCACAAGACCATAAAACCCACATTTATGATGCATTCAAGACATTTAGATCAGAGAAGCTGATGCCTTGAGGTGGATGGAAATGCTTAATTTTAGGGATTGATAAGATTTCAAGAATCTTAGCTAAGGCTATTGATGTTGTCAATTCTTCTGGATTTTTAGAAGAATGAGAAATTATAACCTTGCATCAACTCTCAAAATTGGGGTTGAGAGTTATTTTAATGTAGAATTTCCAGGACCACATCAGCAGTTACTTTAGCAAACAAATGCATGTCATTGGGTTGGATACTCCAAAAATACCTGTGAGGATTTGGGCAGGTAACAGTCACATGCCTCTGAAAACCCTGTTGTCCTTCATTGCTAGTGCCTATCCTCATGTCCTCAATATATGTTTAAATCTTTAAAACCTCTTTCTTGGCTCCTCATTGCAGAGGTCCCTTTCCTCAGAACACAGTCATTCACCAAATTATTCACTTGTTCAGCAATTATTTTTTGAGCATATTTGTGCTAAGAGTGTATGGCAGATGTGTGGTAAATGCTGGGGATAAAATGGTCGGGGATAAAATGGTTACCTTTGTGGAGCTTACAGAGCTGACACGGAGAAGGCAGAAGATTAAACAATTCTAGTAAACTATTACGGATGCAGTGAAAGGGAAGCACATGACAGGAGCAACATTCCAGTCTGGGAGTGGGGCTGGGATAAAGTCTTCCATTGGATACCGTTTGTGCATAGGCACGGAGCTAGTGGCAAGCAGAAGAGGGGAGGGAGATGCTGTCTTTTACCTCCTGACAAAACAAATTTAAATTGCACATAGACCATGTCTTATCCATGCTGCTTTTTCAATTTTCGCTTGAGATCCTTAAACCTTAGATAAGCGTTTATAAAATCAAAAGCAGATTTGTATAATTTCTTTTCATCCAAATAAAAAGTGCCCCGTTCCACTGGGAAAACAAATCAGCCTATTTCACCAACACCTTAGATTTGGGATCCAGAAATAACTGACTCATCCTCTCCAATCACTGCATTAGGACTCTTGAAGTGATTTTCTAGAAACTTTCATATGCTATTTTCCATAAGGTTAACCACTCTATGGTGTATAGGAACTTAAAAAGTGCTGTATTTCTGTAAATAAGCAGGAAGTTGCTTTCTTCACATGGACTCTGGTTCTGTGCATGTGTGCATTGTGGTAAGCAAATGGCTGGTACTTAAGAAATGTCTTCTTAGGTGAACTGATGGATATGAGAATGAGAGATCATTTTAAGAGGCATCACTGCAACTCACTACAAGTCATTATTGCAGTGGTCCTAGGAGCTGGAGAGGGTATAGAAGCTTATAACAGCAACCTTTCTCTCAAGAAGTTTATTTATTTAATTAATAAAAAAAATGATATCTACTCTGTGCCAGGTATGGTTTTGGGTCCCAGGGATCAGCGGTGAGCAAGACAGGTGAGGTCCCTATTTTCAGGGTGCTTCCTACCTAGATAAGGGAAGACAGACGTAGATAAACAAGTGAGCGAATAAGATAAATTTACATGCACCCAAATGCTGGGAAGATGCCACAGGAAGACAGTGTAATATAATATAATAGAGAGATTAATGGGGGTGGGCAGGGAAGCCTACTACTCAAGATGGGAGATGTTTTATTTTTATTTTTTATTTTTTATTTCTTTTTTTGTGGAGACAAAACACAGACAAAGATCTGAGGTCAGAGAAGAGGCCAGAAGAGACAAGCATTAATATGCCATTAAGTAGCAATACAGGAGAACAAGGGTAGATTTGTAGCCAGGAGAGTAAGAGCATATTTTAGGGCAAAAGGGTCTAGGGCCAGGGCCAAGCTTTCGGAGTGAGTAGGGGGACAGGGAGAATATTAAAATGACAATTTCCTTTGACTACCTTCCCTCTGAGTCATGCAGTCTGACCACCGATAATTGAATCATAGACTAACTCTTACTTGTCCAGCATGCTGTGGAAACAAGAGGTTAGAATTGGATTTATTTTTAATACAATGTTACTTGGAGCAATTTTAGACTTAAAAAAAGTTACCAAGATAGTGCCCTTCACCCAGTTTCCCCTAACGCTAAGGACTTAGGTAGCCATGATACATTTGTCAAAACGTAGACATTAACATTAGCAAATTATGGTTAACTAAATTACAAACTTCATTCAGATTTCACCAGTTTTCCCCCTAATGTCTTTTTTCTGTCCCAGCATCCAATCCAGGATACCATATTGCATGTAGAAAATTTTCTGAAATATCGTTTTTGCTGTTTCCTAAATAATTTGTATTTGGGAATAAATCAGCGGGGGACTACCTGCCAGAAGCTAACTTTTCGTTGGTCCTTAACACATTGTTTTGACTGGTTCTTCATTTTACACAAGCACAGCCTCTCCTCCTCCACGCCTGCCCCATGCTCTCTGGAAGTGGTGTTGGGATTTACATAATCATCCTTTCATATGATTTTTACAACCACTGTGCCCACTTATTTCCCCAAACATTTTAGAAAATGGACCACTTTTGGAGAATGAGTTCAGGGAAGCACCTACTAGACCCCAATCCTGCCCCCATCTCCCGAACTATTTTACTGCAACAAAAAGAATGAGAAACCTTACTCTCCACAAACTGGTTTCAGGCAATTTACTGAACTGCCTTCCTGTGTCATATTTATTGTGTGTGTCTTTATTTCTCAGCTAATTTTGCTTCTTTGAGGACAGGAATGCTATGTCATTTATTGTTAGAGACCATTCAGAGAACTTTCCATTCATTTCTACTTTCAAACCAGTATCGATTAATCAAGGATGATGGTCTAGGACATTGGCTAGATGCCAGGGATATAGAGTTAAATTAGCCAATGCTCCCACTGTCAAGATGCTCACACTTTGGTGGGACTCAAAAACATCTTTACTCACATTCAGACTTCCGATGCCCCATATAGTGCCTGGTGCCTTATAGGCCCTCAATAAGTGTTTGACACTCTGTTTTAAGAAGACCATTCTGATGGAGAGAATGGAGGTGAGATGATCAATCAGGTGGCTGTTGCAACAGTTCACCAGGCCATGGGGCCAGAGCGCAGTGAGTTTAGATATACTTTCTGAGAAAGAATGAACATAACTGGGTGTCCAGTTGGATGTAGGAGTTAAGAGAGAGGGAGACATAAAGAATGCTTCTGAGTTTTCCAGCTTGGAAATACAGGAGGAGGAAACAAGTTTGGAGGATGATAGTGAACAGGAGGAAGGAGAAGGTAAAAATGGGAGAGAGAATGAGTATAATGTGAGACATTTAGCTTAAGAAGAATTGTATGTAATAGATGACTCACAAACACCTCTTAAATGAATGAAGGAAGGAATGGATTACTACTTGTGTAACTGTAGACAGATGAGGAAGTTGGACCAAATGAGGCTAAGGTTTTTTTCTACAGATAAAATTCTGAGTCTGTGGTGCCAATTGCCCCACAGTTTGGGCAGCTGGGGCAAGTAAGAAAGGGCCGAGAACAGGTGGCACATGAGCTGGCTCCTAAGCATGGATAGAATTTGGTTGGGGAATAATACAAATAGAGATGTAAAGTAGGGTGATGCCTCTGGTCAGCCAGTTGTAGACCCATTAGTTTTTGAGGGCGTTGATAAGTAATAGTAAAATAAAGATATGCAGGAACAGATCATAAGGTCCTTTAATAAACGGCCACAGTCTGGGCAGACTTTGATAATTAATGACAGCACAGATTCTTGAGAAGGGCAGTGGGAGTGATCGAAGTTATGTTTATGGGGGATTATTTGTCATCAGTGTTCAGGGGAACTTGGATAAGGGGGAGCATTGAGATCAGTGTGTCTGTTTGGGTAACCCAGGAAAAAAGTGGTGGGATTTCAGGTGCTTGTTTCACACCCCCATGCAGCCTCCCTTGCATGGCACACCCTCCTCCCCTTTCCTGCCTCCACTCAGTCCTGCCCACCTGTCTGGTCTCACCTGTCCTCCTCCTCTTAGATTCAGCTTCCGCTCAGCCTTACCCCGGGAAGCTCCCCTAACCCTCATGCCCTCCTGACGGCTGCCTGCATGTTGTGTGCAGTTTCTCCTCCTTTTCATTCAGCTCTTTTCCCACTGGATGGTAACACACTCTCTTGAATACCTTTTTCTCTGCTGGGAGACTATGAGTTACTTAAAGGCAGAGATACTATTCTTGGGTTGTAGAATTCTGCTGAGCGCATAGTAGGCACTCAGTAAGTTGATTCCAATTACATTGAATAAATCAATGACAGGAAGAATGGAAAGAAAAAAATGAATCAAAGACACATTTGAAGGATAAAACTAATAAGACTTGCACTTGCAGGCTAATTTAAGGGCAGAAGAGCTGTCACCTATAGAACTGATGCATTTATTGAGGGTGGAGTAGAAGTGGTGAGTTGTTTGGCAGGTAATACATTTGGTCAGGAAAAGCATCATATATGTATGCTCTAAATAAATTTATAAAATCATATCATAATATTTTATATATTATATAAATTATATAACACAAATACAGCATGTTATAGTTTCCAAGCTAAATGCTTAGATTCCAAGAAAAAACAAAATTCAGTGGTTAAGTGCTCAAAGTTTGTAATAAAAGAGAGATAGACTTGAATTTCGGCTCTGCCATTTACTGGCTATGTGACTTTGAGCAAATATTTATCTCCCTTTTTAGCCTCAATTTCTTTATCTACTCAAGGGACATAGTAATAACTGTCCCACAGAGTTGTATGAGGATTCAATGAGGTCATATGTTAAGCACATTTAACTTGATGCTTAGCTTTTATTAAATGACAACTGTCATTATTATTTATACACATATAATAGAATTAAAGGAGAGTTAGCCAGGAATAGGGACAGCCAGTTAAAACCAATAACTGTAAGAAAGCCTTTGAGCTAAGGATAGGAATTTCTACCAGGGTAAGAAAGTTAGGGGCAACAGAAACAGATCACACATACATTCATGAAATTACATTTGAGTAAGTTAAATTGAGCTGTATTTATCAAAGCACCTGGTGGAAAAATTTATGTATTTTATATAGAAATTTTAGTTGACATGCCACATTTATAAGATTAATCTGGAACAATATATCCAAGCCAGGATCACCTTTCAGTTTCCAAGGAAAGAGAATGTGTTAGCTCTTAGTCTATGATCTAGGGTTAAGATTATTGAGATGAAGTCTTCTTTTCTTATTTTTTTTTCTTTTGAAATGGAGTCTCTCTATGTTGCCCAGGTTAGTCTTGAACTTCTGGACTCAAGTGATCCTCCTGCTTCAACCTCCTGAGTAGCTGGAATTACTCATGTATCTGGAACAAATGAGGTTTTCTCAAAGTGAAGCCCCCAAACTGATGCTGTATTTCATTTCCAGAAGACAGAAAAAAATATGGTTAACGAAAGTCAAAGGGAGTATCTCCATATACCTTAATTGTACATGATACATAACATATGAAATTTATCATATGTTTAGCTGGTTTGATTCTCTAGCCTGTTGCAAATCTCCAAAGGTTTTCTTGCTTGAGTTTACATAAAGATAAGCAGAGACTAATTTGTCCTATCTGATAGAATGTCTGACTTGTACTCTTAAACAGGGGGATCTGAAGGTCTGATCTGGGATAGGAAAGGCAACATGTTGTTAAAAGGATTCATGGATTGTCAGAACTGGAAGGAATCTTGGTATAGGGTTCGGGGGGAGCTATAAAGGCCTTTTTTTTTGGGAATGGGGCATTGACAAGATACAGCTGGATATCCTTTGTCATGAACATTAGGATAGCTGAGTATAGAAAAGTTTAATTATATATTCTTATGTATTTCCCATATACTGAAAGGAGGCAGTGAAATGAGCATGATATACCTGGTTTTAGTGGAAAATAGTGCCACAAAAACAAAGGGGCCCAGTAGCCTTGGTATCATGAAGGGAGAATTAGGTCCAATATTGTTGGGATCTCCATGCCTTGTCCTGTCAGTACTGAGCCTGATGTTAACCTGCACCTTTGGGTTAAAATATCATTTAATTAATTAATTTATATTTCAAAATATTAAGGGGCTACAGATGTTTTTGTTACATGGATACACTGTATAATGCTGAAGTCAGGGCTTTCAGTACACCTGCCACCAGGACAGTGTTCATTGTACCCGATAGGTAAGTTTTTATCCCTCATGCTCTCTTACCTTCCCCCCTCCTTAGTTTACAATGTCCTTTGTGTCTTTTTGTGCCCAAATGTACCCATTGTTTAGTTCCCACTTATTAATGAGAACATATGTTGTTTGCTTTTCCATTACTGAGATACTTCTCTTAGGATAACGGTCTCCAGTTCCATCCAAGTTGCTGCAAATGACATTATTCTGTTCCTTTTTCTGGCTCCATGGTGTATATAATATACACCATATTTTCTTTATCTACTCATGAATTGATGGGCACTTAGGTTTATTCTATATCTTTGTGGTTGCAAATTGCACTGCCAAAAACATTCCAGTACCGATGTCTTTTTGATAAAATGATTTCTTTTCCTTTGAGTAGATACCTACTAGTGGGATTGCTGGATTGAATGGTAGGTCTACTTTTAACTCTTTGAGGAATCTCCATACTGTTTTCCATGGAGGTTGTATGAGTTTTCAGTCCCACCAACAGTGTATAAACATATCTGTTTCTCTGCAACCATGCCAACATCTCTTATTTTTTGACTTTTTAATAATGGCCATTCTGACAGGAGTAAGGTAGTACTATCTCATTGTGGTTTTAATTTGCATTTCCCTGATGATTAGTGATGTTGAACATTTTTAATACGTTTATTGGCTATTTGTCTATCTTCTTTTGAAAGAATTTTGTTCATGTCTTTTGCCTACTTTTTGATGGGATTTGTTTTTTTCTTGATATTTTGTGTGATCTCTTTGTAGATTCTGAATATTAGTCCTTTGTTGGATAGTTTGTGAATATTTTCTCCTATTCTGTGGGCTGCCTGTTTACTCTGTTGATTATTTTCTTTGCTGTGCAGAAGCTTTTTAATTTAACTAAGTACCATTTATGTGTTTTTGTTGCTGCTGTATTTGCCTTTGGAGTCTTATTCATAATTTCTTTGCCTAGGCCTATGTCTAGAAGAGTTTTCCCAAAGTTTTCTTCTAGGATTTTTATGGCTTCATGCTTTACATTTAAGTCTTTAACTATCTTCAGTTTGTTTATTTATTTATTTATTTGAGTCAGAGTCTTGCTCTGTTGCCTGGGCTAGAGTGCCGTGGCATCAGCCTACCTCACAGCAACCTCAAACTCCTGGGCTCAAGTGATCCTTCTGCCTCATCCTCCCGAGTAGCTGGGACTACAGACATGTGCCACCATGCCCAGCTCATTTTTTCTATATATATCTTTAGTTGTCCAATTAACTTCTTTATTTCTACTTATAGTAGAGATGGGTCTCACTCTTGCTCAGGCTGGTTTCGAACTCCTGACCTTGAGCATTCCACCCGCCTCGGCCTCCCAGCGTGCTAGGATTACAGGCGTGAGCCACCGCGCCCAGCCTGCATATAGTTTTTTATAGTAATCAAAAATAATGTTTTCTATTTTCGTGGTATATTTGTGACTTCTCCTTTTTCATTTCTAATTGAGTTTATTAGAGTCCTTTCCCTTTGAGTTCTTGTCAGTCTAGCCAGAGGGCTATTGATTTTGTTTATCTTTTCGAAAAACCAACATCTGGTTTTGTTGATCTTCTGTATAATTCTTTTGTTCTCAATTTCATTTAGTTCTGATTTGATCTTAGTTATTTCTTTTCTTCTACTAGGATTGGAATTGGTTTGCTGTTCTTTTTTCAATTCCTTGAGTCTATTCATTAGGTTGTCAGTATCTAAGCTTTCTATTTTGGGGATGTGAGCGTTTATTGCTGTTAGTTTTCCTCTTAGGTACACTTTTTCTGTATCTCACAGGTTTTGGTAATTTGTGTCTCCGTTATCATTTAGTTCAAAGAAACTTGATTTCCTCCTGGATTTCCTCATTGACCCAAGAGTTTTTCAGTAATAGATTGCTTAGTTTGCATGATTTTGTGAAGCAGTGAAAGTTTTTATAGGAATTGAACTGTAATTTTATACTTCTGTGGATAGAGAAGACACACGGTATAGTTTCTATTTTTTTGAATTTGTTGAGATCTCATTTGCAGCCTAGTATGCAATCAGTTTTGGAGAAGGTTCCATGGGCTGCTGAGTAACGGAAATTCAACTTTATTTGGGCGGATTATTCTGTTGAGATGTGTCAGGTCTTTCTGTTCAAGAGCTCCATTTAAGTCCATTTTTTCTATGTTTATTTTCTTTTTGGAGAATCTATCTAGTTCAATAGAGTGTTGAAGTCCCTTGTTACGATGGCAGTATTGTTTAACATCTAGTTAGGTCAGACAAGGTTTGCTTTATGTTATTGGATGCTCCTGCATTGGGTGCATAAATATTAAAAATTGTAAATCTTCTTGTTGGATCTTCCCTTTCACCATTATAAAGTGGCCTTCTTTATCCTTTTTTACTTTTGTTATATTGTAAGGCTTATGTTATCTGCAAATAGTGTAGCTACTCCTGCTTTCTTTGACTTCTGTTTTCCTGGATGATAGTTTTCTATCCCTTGACCTTCAGCCGGAATGCATCTTTGTGGAATAGATTTATTTGTTTCCTGTAGACAGCAGATACCCAGCTTCTGTATTTTTATCCACTCTGCCAGTCTATTTCGTTTCATAGGACAGTTTAAGCAGTTAACATTTATTGAAATTTGAGCAATATTTCCATTCGTATTGTTGAGTGATCCTATTGTTTGTTTTACTCCTTGAGCCATCAGGCATTTCAAGATTTAGGCTTTAACTCTTTGAAGGTTTTACTTTGAAGCATGCCTATTGCCTTGTTCAGTGTATAAGGCAGGTCTAAGGACTTCCTGTGGGGCTTTTCTGGTCTTTCCAAATTCCTTCAGACATTGCTTGTCTGAGAAGGAATTTATTTCTCCCTCATAGATGAAACTTAATTTTGTGAGATAAAGAATTCTGGGTTGGGCTTTATTCTGTTTTAGAAGATTAAGGATAGGCACCCAATCCCTTCTGGCTTGTAAGGTTTTTCAGTTGAGAAGTCTGCAGTTAGTCTGATAGGCTTTCTTTTGTAGTTTATTTGCTGCTTTCATCTCGCTGCAAGGAGGATTGCTTCTTTTGCATTTACTTTGGTAAGCCTAATAACCATGTCACGAGGTGATTGCCTTTTCCCGTTGAGTCTCCCAGGAGTTCCGTGTGCTTCTTGTATCTGAATATCGACGTTTCTGGCCAGGTGAAGCTTATTTTCCTCCAGTATTTCATGAAATAAATTTTCTCTGCCCTTCTGAATGTTTCTCTTTCCCTTCTGGTATCCCTGTCAACCTGAGATTTAGGGTTTTTTTTTACATAATCCTACACTTCTTGTAAGCTTCAGTCTTGTCTTTGTTTCCGTGTCCTTTCTTCCTCTGATGTGTTTAGCGCCTAGGCATAGTCTTCAAGCTCTGAGAGTCTTTCCTCTCTGCATGATCCAGCCTGTTCTTAAAACTTTCCACTGTATTTTGGAATTCCTTGAATATTTCCTTCATTGCCAGGATTTCTGTTTGATTTTTCTGTATTATTTTAATTCCTTTGGAGAATTTTTTCTTCATTTCCTGAATTGTTCTTGTGGTTTCTCTATGCTTGGATTCAGTTTTCTCTTTAAGTCCATTGAGTTTTCTAACAATCCATATTCAGAATTCTTCCTCTGTCAGTTTAATCATATCATGTAAGTTGGTGTCAGTTGGTGGTGATCGAGTAGTTTCTTTTGGAGATGACTTTTCTCTCCGATCCTTCATGTTTCCAGTGATCTTTCGCTGGTTCTTTCTCATCTGTGTACTTTGTCAAGGACCAGAGGTTCTGGGACTGGATTATGAACTAAATTCTGGGATTCCAATGGAATGATCCTTGACAGAGCTAGGGAGATGTGTTCTCGTCCTGTATTGTCTTAGAGGAGATTGAGGCTGTTGGGTTATCTTTGACCTAATGTCTTCACCTTCTGCTTACAGAGTTTAATGAGTTTGGACCCCTTACTTAGACACGCAGGAGTTAGATCACTCTTGTGAGTGCAAGTCCACTATCAACCCCTAGAATGAGGTGGGAGGCACTATGTTAGACTATGAGTTTACTCTCTATTTTGTTACTTGTGGTTTGCAAGGAGGAGTCAGTTATCAAGGTATTCCAAAACCTTTGTATTTGTGCTTTAAGTCTCCAAAAAGGCTATACAGATACCTCACTCCTTGGGGAATGTCCTGCCACTCCCAAGGGTTCCTAGAGTCCTGTATTACTTTAGGTGGGGTGAGCAGAGCAACAGGTGTCAGTGAGCCTAAGAGAGAATACTTCAGAGGTTGCTTGATCTGTAGGTAGTGGGGAGGCTGTTAATATGTTTGTCTGAGATCTTTCCTCTGTCTTGTGGAGGAGCTTCTGGTGGGGCAAGTCAATTGGTGCAATTGCTAAGGACTATGGTCAAGATTTTCCTTCCCAAATCACAGACCTGTAAGTTGGGAACAGTTTGGGTGCCAAGGGCAAGCCCTTGAGTTATGATCTTATCAGATGATCGAAACCAACCAGCTGTATGTAGACATCACTCTGCCCCTGTTTACTTAATTCCAAGGACCCACATATTCAAGCTAGTCATACAAGGGAAGCGACTTTTCACCCTTCTCCTGACCTTCCAGATTTGAGTTTGTCTTGGTGAGCTGGGGGAAGGGCAGTGGATGAGACTGCCGCAAGTCTCAGCTTGAGAAACGTCTTTTCTTGTTTTGCTCCTCCCTCAAGGGCGGACCCTGTCAGAGAGGACGATTACCTGCCAGCCTGGGTGCAAGGTACTTCCTAGGACTACCTGGCGTCTTGGGTCAGGCAGGTCTTCTGTTCCTCCACCCCTCCAAGGATGGGATTTGTCTAATTGGTATGTAGTCTGCACCTCAGGGCTTTTCGAGAAGCCCTTGCCCAAGGCTACTGAGGGTCCCAGACCAGGGAGTGACCTGCCTTGCCGCTCAGGTGGGCTCATTCCCTTCCGCACGAAACCCCAGTGGTCTGGTCGCCACCAAGGGCCGTCTTCCACCCTGGCAAATCTCAGCCCAGATAGCGGACTTCCTCACTACTCCGCAATTCCCGGAAATGGGGCTTCGCCTTTGGCTCAAGTTAGCAGCTCTCAGACCACAGTGAAGGAGTAAACACGAGTCTCTGCTTGAAAGGCTGTCTTGATAGGCTGTTTCTACTGCCTTTCAGCTGCCAGCGGGTAAGAAGAAGCAATGCAGAGTTAACAGTCTGGCAACATGGCTTTGGGTTGAACAGCTTCTTTCTCAACTCCGTCCAGGGGTGGAGTCAGTCCCTTTGGCAGGAAACACCCAGCCCCAGTGGCAGGAGAGTGTGGGTGGTAATGTCTTCCCAGGCCACAACTGGAGAGGCAGCCTGCTTCGTAACTTCACCTTGCCAATGGGCTCTGCTCTCCTGGCACAGAACGCAGGCAGCTGGGTGGGGCAGGAGACTGCTCAAGTCTAGCCTGGTGAGTGAGCCACTCAGGCCGCTACACTCGCCCTTCCACCCCTTCAAATGCTGAACCCAAGCTACCGGAATGGGAGGACCCAGGACAGGGTTGGGGGAGCAAACAGATTCTCTCCTTATTTCCCTCTTCCAAATGCCGGACCTGTTCGTCTTGGCTAGGGCAGGGAAGAGGGGTGAGACCGCTTCCAGAGCAATCCTCCACAGCGTTCCCAGGCTATGGGGTGACGACTGCCCGCCCACTTAGAGCCAGCGTGGAAGGTGCCTTTAGGGCAGGAGGCTGCGCTAGATGTCACTGGCTGCTTCCAGTCCCACACACTGAGCCCAGTGCTTCCCTAACCCACTGGGTCACAACTGTTCAGCTGTAGAAAACCACACTCGTTCTGTCTATCCAGTGCCTGCCAAAACCTCAGCAGTTTCCAAGGACAGAGTCTCCTTTAAGGTATACACCCCCATACTAGATTTGGAAGCCTCCTGAAGTGAGATGCCTGTCTCCACACTCACTCCTGCAGTACCTGGAAGGTACCAGGAAGCGACTGCTGGGTTTGGACACTGCCCCACTGAAAGCTGACTCAGAAACGCGCATAGGAGAGTTCAAAATGTTTCCCACTCCAGTTTTTACTCTGCACAGCCCGTCTGCCCATGCTACCACTTCCCACCGACTTTAGGCACTTCCCTGCCTGCGTGGGTGTGGAGTTCGGTAGGGTAAGGATCGTCCTGCCGGGAGGCAACGCTGTAAACCGGCGCTCCCTCCTTATGGTGTATGTCTGACACGCTGGGCTTTGCAGAAGATTCTCCAAATCACCTTTGTTTTTCACCAGTGTTTTATGTCCCAAGCTGTTTCTCTGCAGGTTTATGAAACCGGTCCTGTGGAAGAGCATTTCACTCGCGTGCAGTAGTCCGCCTTTTTCACCTCTCACTCTGAGAGCAGAGAGCCAGGAGGTCACCCCTAATCTGCTATTTTTTCATCACTTGCAATGTGGCTTTTTAGTTTGATGTAGTCACACTTATTTATTTTTGTTTTTGTTGCCTGAACTTTTGATGTTACATCCAAAAAATCATTTCACAGGCCAATGTCAAAAAACATTTTCTCTGTGTTTTCTTCCATTACTTGTACAGTTTCAAGTACATATTTAAGCCTTTAATTCATTTTGAGTTGATTTTTTGTGTCTATGGTGTGATATAATTGCCCCCTTTTTTTGAGACAGAGTCTCACTCTGTTGCCCGGGCTGTAGAGTGCCATGGCATCAGCCTAGCTCACAGCAACCTCAAACTCCTGGGCTCAAGCAATCCTTCTGCCTTAGCTTCCCAAGTAGCTGCAACTACAGGCATGTGCCACCATTCCCGGCTAATTTTTTTCTATATATTTTTAGTTGTTTGGCTAATTTATTTCTGTTTTTAGTAGAGATGGGGTCTCACTCTTGCTCAGGCTGGTTTTGAACTCATGAACTCAAATGATCTACCCACCTCTGCCTGCCAGAGTGCTAGGATTACAGGTGTGAGTGACCACGCCTGGCCTAATTGCCAAATTTTATTATTCTGCAGGAAATTATTTTGTTTTTCCCTATACTATTTATTAAAGACCCTTTCCTTTCCCCATGTGTGTTCTTGGCAAACTTGTCAGAGATTAGTTGGTCATAGATGCATTTATTTCTGAGCTTTCTGCGCTCTTCCGTTGGTCTATATGCCATCTTATAACCGGTACCCTGTTGTTTTAGTTACTGTAGCTTTGTGATATGTTTTGAAATCAAACAGTCTGTTGCCGCTAGCTTAGTTTTTCTTGCTGAAGATTGCTTTGGCTATTTGCAGTTTTTGTGATTACCTATGAATTTCAGGAGGGTTTTTCTATTTCTTTGGAAAATGCCATTGGGATTTTTATAGAGATTTCATTAAATCTGAAGATCACTGTGGGCAGTGTGGACATTTTTAACAGTATTAATACTTCTAAATCACGAACACAGTTTTCTTCTCATTTCTTTGTCTTTAAATTCCTGCATTAGTGTTTACAGGATCAGTGTACAAATTTGTACAAATCAGTGTACAAATTTTTCAGCTGTTTGGGTAAGTTTATTCTAAGTATTTTAATCTTTTTGTTGCTATTGTGAGTGGAATTTTTTTAAATTTCCTTTTTGGTAGTTTATTGTTTCTATGTAAAGGGTAGTTTTTTTTAATGTTGATTTTGTATCTTTAAACTTTTCTGAATTCCTTTATTAATTCTAACAGATTCTATTTGTTGTTGAGTCTCTAAGGTTTTCTACTTAAGAATCGTATCAACTGCAAATAGAGATAATTTTACTTCTTCACATTTGGATGCCTTATTTTTCTTATTTAATTATCTGGCTAGGACATACAGTATTATGTAGAAAAGAAATGGCAAGAGAGTAGGCATTTTCTTATCCTGGAACTTAGAAAGCTTTGTATTTACCCCCAGTAGTTATAATATTAGCCGTGGACTTTCATGTGGCCTTTATTGTTTTGAGGTACACTCCCTCTGTACCTATCTTGTCCAAAGGTTTCATTATGAATAGATTTTGAATTTTCCAAAAAATGTTTTCCACATTTATTTAGATGATCATGTAGTTTTATCTTCTCATTCTGATAATGTGGTATGTGTCACATTGATTTGCCTGTTTTTATATCCTAGGGATAAGTCCCATTTGGTCATGCATATGATGTTTTTAATATGTGGTTCAGTTGCTAGTGTCTTACTACATTCAATACAAATGTTGGCCTATAGTTTTCTTGCTTGTAGTGTTTTTGGTTTTGAGATGAGAGTAATTCTGGCTTCATAAAATGAATTTGGAAGTCTTTCCTCTTTTATTTTTCAGAATATTTTAAGAAAAATTGATATTATTTTAATGTTTGGTAGAATTCATCTGTGAAGCCAGTTTGGTCTTGGGCTTTTCTTTGTTAGGAGATTTTTGATTACTGATTTGGCGACCTTATTTGTTATTGATCTGTTTGGGCTTCCTGTTTCTTCTTGATTCAGTTTTGGTAGATAGTATGTTTCTATTTCTTTAATCTTCATTACTGATTTCTGCTCTAATCTTTATTATCTCCTTCAATCTGTTAACTTTGACTTAGTTTGTTGTAGCTTGTTTGAGGTGTAAGGTTGTATATGTGAGAAGTTTTCTTTTTTCAGTGTAGATGTTTATTGCTACAAACTTCTCTGTTAGTATACCTAGAATACTGCTTTTTCTATATTCTTTAGATATAGGTATGCTGTGTTTTTATTTGTGTTTGTCTCAAGATAACTTTTTAAATTCTTTCTCATTTTGTCTTTGACCCAGTGATTTTTCAAGAGAGTGTTGTTTAGTATTTGTGAATATTGCAGATTTCTTGGTGTTAACTTCCAGTCTAAATCCAATGTGGATAGAAAAGATGCTTGGGATGATTTTTATCTGAAATTTCTTAAGACTTGTTTTGTGAACTAATATATGATCTGTCCTGACAATATCCTGTCTGTGCTTGAGAAAAAAATGTATTCCTCTGCTTTGGGGTGGATTGGTCTAAATATCTGTTAGGTTGATTTGGTCTATAGTATTCAAGTAAGCTATTTACTGGTTTTCTGTCTGAATGTTGTATACATTTTTGTAACATATTGAATTCCCTGGCTATTATTGTATTACTGTCAGTTCCTTTCAGATCTGTCAATATTTGCTTTATATATTTACTTGCTTTAATGTTGCATAATTGTTATACTTTATAGTTGAATACATCCTTTTATTACTGTATTATGACTTCATTTTTTTCTGGAGACAGTTGTAAATTTAAAAGCTATTTTCTTTTTTTCTTTTTTTTTTTTTTTGAGACAGAGTCTCACTCTGTTGCCCAGGCTGTAGAGTGCTGTGGCATCAGCCTAGCTCACAGCAATCTCAAACTCCTGGGCTCAAGCAATCCTTCTGCCTCAGCCTCCCGAGTAGCTGGGACTACA
>CAUYRT010105595.1:0-33242 GCA_963574885.1 Lepilemur ruficaudatus | reverse complement strand
ATTCAATCCAGCAATAGCATTATTAGGTATCTACCCAAAACAGCATAAGACATTCTGTTATAAAGACATCTGTACCCAAATGTTTATGGCAGCACAATTGCGAGGTCGTGGAAAAAACCCAAGTGCCCATCAATTCTTGAGTGGATTATTAAAATTTGGTATATGTTTACAATGGAATATTACTCAATTTTAAGAAACAACCGTGAGCTAGCACCGCTTATATTATCCTGGATTAAGCTTAAGCCCATTATTCAAAGTGAGGTGACACAAGACCAGAAGAATGGTTCCCACATGTACTCGCCATCAAATTGGTACTGATTGAATAACACTATGGTGCTCAAATGGTGGTGGTGTTCATTAGGGATTCAGGGAGAGGGGGGTAGACCCACATCTGAGGTATGTGGTGAGCACTGTGGAGGGGAGGGGCATGCTTGAAATGTAGTTGGGGAAGGGTATTAGGGGTTTCAATAGGGGGAAGGAAATCCTCTAAAACTGATTTATGTGAATAGCTGTACAACTTGGTAAAGTTACTAATAATCATTTAATTGTATACTTAAAATGGAGTAAAGGCATGATATGTAAATTAAAAAAAAATTAAGAGTTTTCATGATAACACTTTGCCCCATCCTTTTAAAACTAGCTGGATAAAGGACATGTTACCTTTGGACTGTCTTCTATTACTCATTTAAAAATTTTAATTTGTATATATTTGCCATCTTATTTCTGTAGTCAGAATTAACATATAACTAACTTTAAAAAAGACCTGATATAAGAACTTTTTGCACACCTGAGTTTATTAATCCAGCGTCTGTGAAACTTGTACCAACTATGAAACATTCAAGAATCTTGCCTCCAACAGCTTTCCAAACTACTAAGTATTTTTCAGTTTCTAATTTCCTCCCTTTATGAAAACAGAGCTACATTTAGCCATCTCTAGTCTTCTAATATTCCTTCCATTCTCCAAAATTCTCTAAAATTTAAAAATAATCTAGCAATGGCAATCAGACCTTTTTCAGGGAAATTCAGATTTTCTTGGGACAATTAAAGTCCTTTCCTACAAGCTTTTATTTTCTAAGCATTTTATTATGAAAAATTTCAAACATACCAAAAATATAACTTTACAGTGATTGTCATATACTTAATACCTAGATTCTACCAATAACATTTTACTCTTTCATTTTACTCTTTCCATTTCATCAACTATATTCAATTAGGACTAATGAAAATTTTAAATCCTCTAATCACACTTGCTGCTACAATTTAGATGTTTGTCGGCTCCAAACCTCATGTTGAAATTTTACCCCAATGTTGGAGGTGGGACCTAATAGGAAGTGTTTGGGTCATGAGGACAGATCCCTCAAAATGGCTTGATGCTGTCCTCACAGTAATGAGTGAGTTCTCACTCTGTTAGTTCCTGTGAGAACTGATTGTTAAAAACAGCGTGGCACCTCTTTTCTCTGCTATTTCCTCGCTTGCCATGTGATCTCTGCACAAGCCAGCTGCCCTCCAACTTCCGTCATGAGCAGAAGCAGCATAAGGCCCTCACCAGATAGATGCCAACACCATGCTTCTTGCACAGCCTGCAGAACCATGAACCAAATAAACCTCTCTTCTTTATAAATCACCCAGCCACAGGTATTATGTATTCTTTTATAACAACACAAATGGACTAAGACATCTGACTAGAACTCACAGGCTCAAGCAATACTCTCATCTCAGCCTCCTGAGTAGCCTGGGCTATAGATGCACACACCATGCCTGCCTAACTTGTCCAATTCTAACAAAAGCTCCAGGCAGACTGATATCCTGAAGGCATCCAAAATATTGCCTTAACCTCTATTGGTCAGGGTTCTTAAAGATAACAGACTATAAGGGATTTACTACAGGCCATTAGGTGGCATATGGAAGTTGAGGAGAGCCAGGGAACCAAGATGCTATCCCACTGCTCAAACCCCATAATGATAACTCTACCAAAGCTACCCCAAATGATCTGATCTTTCTATAGGTAGGTCCTATCTCATTTTGCTCACTTCCATCTTCACACATTGAATGGGGGTAAATATCTGTTGGAGATAACCTAGGTTGTATGAAGAACTCTAGCTAAAAGAAGAGAAATATAGTTTTAACTTTACAGTCTTTATAATATAGTAAAACAATTTTTTAAAAGGTGGGAGTAGGAGTGGGTGTTAAGTGAGCCAATTTGTAGCATCAACTATATCAACTTTGTTCAGTATATTCTATATTCATTACATTCTATGTTGTGTAAATATATTCTATATTGTGTAAATACCTCTTCTTCATTACCCCTAATTGAATCCCCTTTCAAATCCTACCTCCTCCATAAAGTCTTCTCCCAATCACTCATCTCTCTTTCTGACCTCTTAATTAAATAGCGTTAATTTCTCCATCACTTAATTTTATATCATGTGTACATGCCTTATCTCCTCACTGAAAATAAATTCCCAGATATCTTGTTTTTCTTTGGGATGCTGGGCACATAGTGCTTTTATAAAACATACTTTGTGTTTATTTGCCATGTACTGTTGGCCCTCTGTGTCTGTGAGTTCTGCATCCACAGATTCAACAAACTGGACCAAAGATATTTTTTAAAAATAAAAAATACATATATAATAAAAAATAATACAAATAAAAAACAATATAGTATAACAACTACTTACATGGCATTTACATTGTATTAGGTATTATAAATAATCTAGAGATTTAAAGTATATGAGAGAATGTGCATAGGTTATATCCAAATACTATGTCATTGTATATGAAGGACCTGAACATCTGTGGTTTTGGTATCCACAGGGGTCCTGGAACAAATCCCCCCCGGACACCAAGCGACAACTGTATTATACAGAAGTCAAAAGGCTCGCTGAAGGCAGAGATACTATCTCATTTAGTTTTTAATTACTCTGGAGCTTATCATAATACTTTACACACAGAAACTTTAAAAAACTATACTTTGACCTGTCTCATAGCTTGTATAAAATATTAACTGAAAATGAATCACAGACTTAAACATACAAGAAAAAACTTTTAGGGAGAAATTCTTCAGGATCTATGCAAAGAATTCCTAGAGTTGACACCAAAAGCATGATCCATAACAGGAAAAATTGACAAACTGAACCCCAAAGAAATTGAAAACATTTGCTCTAAGAAAGACCATGTTAAGAGGATGAAAAGGCAAAGCTGCAAACAAGGAGAAAATATTTGCAAACCAACCACCTGACAAAGGACTAGTATCTAGAATATATAAAGAACTCTCGAAGCTGAAAAATAAATGAACAAACAACCCAATTAGGAAAATAGCAAAGAACATGAAATATTTAAATATTTCACCAAAGAGGATAATATAACGAAGAGGATGATAAAGAAGCACACAAAAGGATGTTCAGCATCAGCAGCCATCAAGGGAATGCAAAATGAAACTATAATGTGATATCACTACACAGCTACTAAAAATGGCTAATACAAAAAATTGTGGCAACACCAAATGCTGGTGAGAATACAGAGAAACTGCATCACTCATACATTCCTGATGGGAATGGTATGGCACAGCCATTCTGGAAAACAGTTTGCCAGTTTGTTACAAAACTAACATGCAATTACCACAAAATCCAGCTAACGTACTCTTGAGCATTTATCCCAGAGGAATGAAAACTTATGTTTACATAAAAACCCATACCTGAATGAATGTTTACATCAGATTTATTCATAAGAGCCAAATATCAGAAACATATCAAATGTCCTTTAATAGGTGAATGGTCAAATAAACCGGTACATACATACCAACAGACTGCTATTCAGCAATAAAAAGGAATAAAATACTGAAACTAGCAACTTGGATGCATTTCCAGGGAATTACGCTGAGTAAAAAAAAGTCAATTCCAAAAGTTTACACATTATCTGATACCATTTAAATAACATTCTGCAGGCATTTTATTTTATTTTACTGAGATACAATGAAAGGTTCATCCATATTTTAGCATGACCATGACATCATTCTTTTTATGGTTGAATAACTCTATTATGTGGATATAGTGTATTTTGTTTATCCATTCATCAACTGACAGACATTTGTGTTGTTTCCACCCTTTGGTTATTATGAATAATGCTGCATAAACACTGATGTACAAATTTTTGCACAGACATAAGTCAATTTTTAACCATTCTTCTTTTCTAATATACACATTTAAAGATATAAACTTTCCTTTAAGTACTGCTTAAACTACATCCCATATATTTTGGTATGCTGGGTTTTCTAAATTATCATTTTGAAATATTTTTCTAATATCTATTATGATTTCTTCCTTTGCTCATTACTTAATCAGAAGTAGACTGTTTAGTTACAATATATTTAAGGATTTTGCAGGTATATTTTCATAACTGATTTCTAATTTAATTTCACTGCAGTCAGAAAACATATTTGGTATAATTTAAAACCTTATAAATTTATTGAGACTTACTTATGTCCAGGAAGATGATCAATCTTGGTGAATATTCCATGTGTACTTGAATGGAATTTGTATTCTGCTGTTGTTGGGTGGAGTATTCTCATTGATGTTGTTCAACACTATATCCGGTGGTTCTGACTACTTAGTCTATATTGTTAATGAGAATGGAGTGTTGAAATCTTCAATTCTGATTGTGGATTTGTCTATTTCTCCTTTCAGTTTTGCTTCTTGTATTATGAAACTTTGTTATTTAGGTTCATACACCTTTAGGACTATTGTATCCTCTAGATGATTTTACCCTATTATCATCACAAGTTCCTCATCCTGAAGTTGACTTTGTCTCATATTAACAAAGCCACTTCAACATGATTTTGATTAGTGTCTCCATGGTTATATATCTTTCTCTATCCTTTTGCTTTTAAACTATGTATGTCTTCATATTTAAATTATATTTATTATAGACAACATAATTGTACCATTATTTGTTATGATGCAGTTTGTGAATTGCTTCCTGGGTCTAACTTTTTATCCAGCTTGAAAATTCTGTTTAACTGTAGTGTAATTACTACAGTATGTAGTTACTATTTAATGTAATTATCAGTATAATTAGATTTACATCTACTATCTTTCTATTGCTTGTCTCAAAATTATATTCTTCTCTATGTTAATCATTCTTTCAACTTCTGAAACTTACTTTTATTTTCCTTCTACACATCTCAGCTTGTTCTTCCTGGTATAATTCTTGTCGCACTTGTTCCAAATCTTCACGTTGCCGCAGCATTTCTTCCAATTTCTGAGTCAGCTATTAAATTTTTAAAAAACACAAAAATTAATATGACTCAAATTCCATAACTAGTATTTCAGAATTTCAAGTGTTAAGGAAGTGGTTATTTTAATACCGCGTTCTGAAGCTGCAGCCTTTTTTCCTCATTCTCTTGAACTTTTGCCATCCGATCTTCTTCTCTTTGCTGCTGAAAGCTGGCAAACTCTATGATTTTTCTGTTTTCTTCTTCCATCTCCTCACGTTTCTTTTTTCTCCACAGAGCCTGCTCTTTCTGAAACTCTTCTATATACCTTCGAGTTGCATCCATTTTTTCTAACTTTTGTTGTCTTTCCCTAAAAAGCAATAGCAGGTATAGTTTTATAGTAACAGAAATAACAATAAAACATCAAAAAATAAAAAAAAACTCCCTTTTGTTAATAATCATGTAGGGAAAAACACCTTTCCTATTTAAAGTTTCTTCAATCACTCATACAACGAACATTTTGAATGCCTATTATGTGCCACTAAATATAATGCCAAGTATGAATTTTCTCTGGGTAAAATACTACTATGTCTCTCCTCTAACTTCTCAATGAAGCTTTATGCATCTCATTGAAATGCTACAGAAAGGCTACAATCTGTTAACATAAGACTTGCAGCACTCTACACTGAAGCTGTCAACCAGGGAAACTTATCAGAAAACATTTCCTATGACCTACGATATGAGCATATTTAAGACAAACAAAGGTTTACATCCTTCAGTCAATAAGCATTTATTGTCAGATAACTCATTTATTATCATGCTAACAAAGATGAAGAGTTGGTCTGAATTTATGTGATCATAGCTAACATTTATTGAGCATTTACTATGTATTAGGCACAGTTCCAGGTGTTTTACCTTCTCATAACTTTAGATGATAAATCTAAAGTAAATGTTTAGGCATATAAGAAAGTTGGGATAAACTTACAATTGATCTTCTTCATAGATTTTCCTAACAATTTCATCAATCATGAGTTTCTCTTTCAGCAACTGCTCATAAGCTTCCTGCTTCTTTTTTTCTTGTTCTTCAAGTTGTTTCTCCAAGTCAAGATAATATTGTGCTTTTACTTTGTTTCGTTTGTCTTCTGCAGCATTCTCTTCCTTTATTACTCTTTCGTGTTCTTCCATCATGGTTCTGGCTATTTCGGCATCACGTTTCTGTTATTAAAACAAAATTCATCTTTCCATGTTCAAATCTGAGCATAATATGATAGAATATGCTAAACTGATGTAACTGAATATTTTTAAGCCCTGTTACGTAAAATAGGTATTTCTTTGGTTTAGGTAAAGGCAAAAGTGAGTCATTGTTACATGAAGAGTTTGAATGATGGGTCAGACCCTAAAGAAGCATTCCGATTCCTTTAAGGAACTCTCTCTCAGGCATATCTGATAAGGATTATTAATAAATCCACATTTGAAAACTGGTAAATAAAATTATAAGTACTTTATTAATAATTTTAACTACCAAAGTAGTCATCTTTTTCGTATTTATAAGTTGATCCAGGCAATTTTCATAGTTTTTAGCTTCACTGTTCATTAGCTGCTATTTAGAGTACAAATGGTACTACCTCTTTCTTACAGGTCTGCTACTAAATGGCTCTGAGCAACTCTTAAGTTTCTCCTAGCCTAAATTTTTTTTCCTGCCATTGGCCCTTGAAGTTTCCCTTTTCTCATTTATTAAAGGCCCTTTGTAATCGCTTTAACTTAAAAAGAGTCATGTTACAGTGCCTGTTTTCTGCAGTTTTTAATTCCTTCACTCAAGACCTTTCTCACTGAGTTAGATATAATCTTTCTTTTCTTTTGAGCATTTTCAAATCGTTTCACAAAATAAATTTTAAATTAAATATATTGGGGTAATTTCTAAAATTACCATTTTACCTTTATGATCACATCCCAAATGACAGAATCGTTAGCAGCATCAAATGTAAAGAAGAAACAGATTAAAATATGACGGCTAAATGTCATTCCTGATGTAGCTGATGCCTTTAACATATACCCTCCTAATATGACTTGACCAAAATTTTTCTCTGCTTATCTTTTATTTGCACATGTACTAGGTTATTTATAAAAATTATGAGGTAACAAAAATATTTATATGTATATTACCACCCACTTATAGAAATACAATGTTCTCATTTTACAGATAAGAAAAACAAAAGCTTAGAGAGATAGAACCAAAACTAGCTTCTATTCATAAATATCCTGATACCTAATAGGTCCTAGGAATATTTGGCTTTAATTTTGTGGACCTATTTTTATTTAGAAAATAACAGCAATTCTTTTAGGAGTCAAATTAAAACATCTACAACTGCCTTGCATAACTTCAGTCATCAGGATAATTAAAACTGCAAACCACTGGACAAATAGTACATTGTTTGTATTTTGCTTTATCTTTAAAGGATAGAACTATATGGTTTAAGAAATAAAGTCTCCCCACCTTCTCCTGCCACACCTAAGTTTATCCCTGCCAACGGCATGCTGCATAACTCTTCAGATATTTTCTATACTAACATAAATGTACACAAACACGACACACACACAAATGTGTCATTTATGGCCAGCATCTATTCTTAAGTGATGCCCATATTGCATTGCACTGGTTAAGTATTTTGAGATCATCCTTGTAATTGTATGTGTGTGTGAACATATGGTTATGTTGATATATACAATACTTATGTGTGTGTGTATATATATTCATATATAATTGTCTGGCCTTTCTGTTTGATAATGAGAGCCCAAGCGATAACGTGTACCCTGCTTTTAACTGTCAATAAACACTATTTTATATTTATACTGTATAACACTACTGGTGGGTATGTCTGAGACTCCTTTGCCCAAGAGTAATCTTGCCCTGAACTTGGTAGCATGTCAGGAGTTAGAAAAGGGGAAAAAAAGAGAAAAACATAAGAAAAAGAGAAGGCTTTTATAAATTGGGAAAGTTTTCCTACATAAAATTATAAAATAGTTTGCTTTTAAAAACATTTAAAGATAAAAAATAACATTCTAACATATACTTATCATGCTAACAATTTGTACTGTACTAGTTTGTCATAGCATAAATCAGAGACTACAAAGAAGGCTAGGAGTTACTGTTCATTCTAAGCAACAAACTGTTTGAAAGGCTCTAATATTAAACAAGGTTCCAAATGAAATCATCCAAAATTTTCTATACCTTAAAGTTCTGAAAATACAAGTATTTGAGAAATCTAGCAGTATAAATTCTTTATAGAATATAATGCTTTTTAAAAAATTGCCCCATTTTTGGTTTTCTAAATGAAGCTAAAAACATAAAGACCACAAACGTGATTACCATTTGTTCATATTTAATGGCATCCTTTTCAGCAATCTGAGCTGCCCTTTCTTTATTCATATAAGCTGCTTTTAATTTCTTCTCCAATTCTCTGAGCTCAATGCTGTTAAAAAAAAAAAAGAAAAGAAAAATTTAAATTTGAGGACCATAAGAGAATTAAGTCCCACAGAAAACTGACTATATTTTTAATTTTCTCAAAGACAGACTATAGCTGGTATTATTTTAGATCCACAGGAGAGATAAGCTAATTTATTACATTTAATGGATGCTTTAGGGCATTAGGGCTTAAATTTGCTGGTTGAGGAGGACTGCTCTCTTCTATTACATTCATCTATTTGTTTATTCTATGCCTATACCACACTATCTCAACTATTGTAGATTATAATGTCTTTATATTTTAGAGAAGTCTCCAATTTTGGTTGTCTTCTTAAAGACTGCCATCTTGGTACTTCATATTTTCATATATTATACATGGTTTAGAATCAGTTTGTCAAACTTCACAATACACAAAACTGGCTGGGATTGCACTGAATTCATAAATCAATTTGGGGAGTATTGACATCTTTATGTTACTGAGTCTTCAATTCAATAAACACAGTATATCCTTCCAATTATTTAGGTTTTTAAAAAGTCTATCAATAATGGTTTGTATTTGTGTTTTGTTTTGGTATAGTAGTTTTATATCTTTCATTAGTTTTTTTTATATTCTTATACAGATTATCATTTTTCAAATTTCATTTTCTAATTGTTACTGATTTTTAGAAATATAAACTTTACATATTTACTTCATATTCAACAACACTTAAATTTACTTACTAATTGTTATTTATCTGTAGATTCTTTTGGATTTTCTATATATACAATCATATCATCTGTGAATAATAAAAGTTTTATTACTTTATTGCCAATCCCGGCACCTTTCATTTCTTTTTCTTGCCTTATTTGCACTGGTTAGTATGTCTAATACAATGACTAACAGAAATTGTTATAGCCCAGGCATCCCTATCATCTTCTCAATATCAGAGAGAAAGTGTTTAACATTTTGCCATTAAGTATAATGTTGCTGTAAATTCCTTTTTATTCTTAGTTTGCTAAACTTTTTTAAAAATCATAGAGTGATTGACTCATATCAACTGGCTTTTTCTACTCATATGATTCTGTTAATAGAATGAATTACATTTAGTGATTTTTTAAAATGTTAAACCAATCTTACATTCCTAGAATAAGTTAAATTTGGTTGGGATGTACTATTTTTCTTATATACTACTGGATTTTATATTGACTAATACAGCATTTCAGATTATATTAACAGCAGCTGAATTCATGAGAAAGATTAGTCTATAATCTATAATTTTCTTATAATATCCTATTCAGGTACTGCTCTGATTAAAATAAATTGGGAAGTGTTCTCTCTTTTTCTGCTCTGAAGAACTATGTAAGATTGGTGTTAATTCTTCCTAAATGTCTGGTAAAATTCATGTAGCCCTGTAGGTTTCTTCATGCACAAGGTTTAAATTAGGGATGCAATATCTTTAAAAATTATAGGAACACCTAGGTTTCCATTTCTTCTTGTGCCAATCTGTTTGGTAAAAATGTGCTATCTAGAGTTTATTTCATCTAAATCTTCAAATTTATTTGTATAAAACTGTTCAAAATATCCTGCTATGAGCTATTAAATGTTTGTATGATCTATAGTAATATCCTACTATCCATTTATAAAATTGGTAATTAGTGCATTATCTTTTACTCTTTATCATTCCTGCCAAGGGGTCCCTCAATTTTATTAGCATTTTTAAGGCACAATTCTTGGCTATGTGTATTCTCCTTTATGTTTATATTCTAACTCACTCGTTTCAAGTGATCTTTATTATTGCCTTTCTCCTACGTTCTTTTTATAATCATTCCAAATGGACTTTGCTGTTTGTTTTCCAATAATTTCAGATAGAGCCTTCTTTTCTGATACAATTAATTATTTCACACTAAAAAAAACTACCCTTGAGGAACAGCTTTAGCTACATTACACAAATTTAGGGGTTTTAATAAGTCCTATAACTTTTTTTATTGTGGTAAAATATATATACAACAAAAATTTGCCATTTTAACCATATTTAAGTATACAATTCATGGTGTTAATTACATTCACAATGTTCTGCAACCGTCAACATTATTTCCAAAACTTTTTCATCCCCCCAAACAGAAATGCTGTACCCATGAAGCAATAACTCCCCATTCCTTCCTCTCCCTAAACTCTGGTAATTCCTAATCTACTTTTTGTCTCTATAAATTTGCCTATTTCAGATATTTCACATAAGTGGAATTATACAATATTTGTCCTTTTGTGTCTGGCTCACTTCAGTTAGCATGTTTTCAAAGTTCAATCATATTGTAGCATATATCAGAACTTCATTCCTTTTTATAAAAGAATGATAGCCTATTGTATGTACACACTCCGTTTTGTTTATCCACTCATCTGTTGATGAACACTCAGGTTGTTTCCACCTTTTGCCTATTGTAAATAATGCTGCACTGACAACTGGCATACAAGTATATATACCTAGGAGTAGAATTGCTGGGTCATACAGTAATTCTATGTTTTAACTTTTTCCTACAGTGCCTGTATCATTTTACATTCCTACAAGCAACGTTTGAGAGCTCCAGTTTCTCCACTTTCTTGCAAACACTTGTTATTTTCCACTGTTTTTATTAAACTAGTTTATTAGGTGTGAAATGGTATCTTGTGGTTTTGATTTGCATTTCCCTAATGACAAATAATGGTGAGTTATCTTTTCATGTGCTTATTTGCCCACTGTACATCTTCATTGCAGAAATGTCTAAGTTTTTTGCCCATTTTTGAATTAGATTGTTTTTTGTTGTTGTTGACTTGTAGGAGTTCTTCATGTATGCTAGATTTTAAATCTTTATCAGATACAATTTGTTCTTCTGGCCTAAGTAAGTTCTGAGCTAGGTGAAACCAAGATGAGTACCTTGTGTCAGTCCTTTAGGTAGCCCCAAGGTAGGTTAGAACAGACATACGTAACAACTTGTGAATAAGGCCGTCTTTGCTTCTCCTGAACCAGGGACCAGGGTCCCATACTGGGAGCATGGGCTGCCTGCCTCTAAAGCTGGGAGGGGATGGGGCAAGGGCAAGTGAAAACACCACAAAGCTTTCCTACCATTTTTACGTTGCCTTTTTCTTGATTCAGCATTTGCTTGGTTGCTGTAAATCTTTCGGTGTTGTCTAGAATTCTTAAAAGTTGGTTCTGACAGTTTCTGTTTATTTTCTGATGTTTCTGATGGGGGGAAAAGGGAGGGGAAGATATAGGAGTTTGGAGCTGCCTACTCTGCTATTTTGCTAATGTCAATATAATCCTACAACTTTCACTGTTGGTATTTTTACTGTCATTCAGTTAAAAATACTTTGATTACAGACCCCAACTTAACAATGCTTCAACTTTATAAAGGTGCAAAAGCCATATGCATTTAGTACATTCCTCAACTTACAACAGGATTATGTCCCAATTAAATTTAAAATACTGCAAATTGACTTATAATATTTTCAACTTATAATGGGTTTTTCAGGATGTCACTCTATCATAAGTCAAGGAGCATCTGTACTTTTTGACCCAACGGTTATTTAGAAGTACATTTTTAAATATCTAAGCATACAAAGATTGCCCAACTATTTTGTTGTTGTTTGTTGTTACTGACATCTAGTTTAATTCCACTAGAGCCAGAGAACATACTATGTGTGAATGAAATCCTCTGAAAATCTGTTGACACTTTTATTCCGACACAACATATTTTCTATTGGCAAATGGTTCAAATATGTTTACTGTAACTACAAACATAATTGGGTTTAAATTTACAAGCTTAGCATCTTCTTTCTATTTGTCCTCCCTGTTCTATGTGCTCTTTTCTCTCCTTTTTGCTTCTGTGTTGGGGGACCCCAACACTATTCCCAGCTTAGATAATTCACTAGAAAGACTTACAGGACTCAGCATACAGTCATACTTGTGGCTATGATTTACTACAATGAAAGAATACAGAGCAAAACTGGCAAAGGAAAAAGGCACATGAGGTAAAATATGCAGGAAACCAAGTACAAGCTTCCCAAAATCCTCTTCCATAGAGTCACACAGGACAGGCTATTATGGCCTGTGTGAAATGTGTCTACCAGGGAAGCTCATTAGACATTCAGTGGCAGGGTTTTTACTGGAGGCTAGTCACTTAGGCATCCTCTGCCTAGCAGGTACCAATATTCCAGACTCCCAGAAGGAAAACAGGTATTCAGCATAAACTACACTGTTTTCACAGTTTAAGCTCAGTGAGTCACTCTTAGCACTAAGGTGGTGGGAAGCTTCTCAAAATCCAAGTTTCCCAATGCCAGCCAAGGACTAAATTTGCAAGCAAGACTTTATAAGGATACCAGTCTAAAGTCTGCTATGTTACCTCTTTTCTACACAGCCTCTTTGTGAGTCATCATTTCCTATTATCACATTTTCTCTTCTATTAATTTGTCAATTATATACATTCATTTCAAAATTTTTATTATAGAGATTAACATGCTTCTTTGTTTCAAGTCTAATAAATTTGTCCATTACTATTTACTAGAAAATAAAAGATTCTTGACTTTAACTTCATTTATTTACTTCCTATCTCATTTTTGTTATTTTTTTTAACAATTTAGGTATTTTAAATCCAAAAGACATTATAAGAAATGTTTTAAATATTCAGATTTCACCTAAATTTACTACACATTTACCTCCTGCAGTTCTGAAATTAAGCTTGGGATCAATTTTCTTCTCCTACTTAAGGAAAACTGTTAGTATTTCCTTTAGCGCAGGATTGTTGGTGATCAATCTTCTTTTTGTCTGAAAATGTTATTTTATGCTTATTTTTTATCCATCTCATCTATTTTATTTTATGCTTATTTTTTACGTGTCTCATCTGTTTTGTTTTATGAATTAATAGCTTATCAGTCCAAAAACATAACTGTATTGGCATCAGCAAGGAAATGATAGGGAAAACTGTCTCTATCTCTTCTTTGAGCTGGTTTTTGCAGAATTTAAATACAAAATATATATGAGGTACTTGTTTTTGCTTTCATAAAGCTATGTGTTAACTATGTAATAAATATATTTAATTAATTGTGCAATTAATTATAATTATTGATTAAAGGATTCTTAAAAATAAGCAGTGAGTTTCCCAACTCTAGTTAAACACAATGCAAAAATTAAATTGTCTTTTAAGTATTTTCTTTGATTATGAAATCATATGTTCAGAAATCAATTAACAAAAAGAACCTTGTGATTTCTGAACTGAAATATTTTCAAAATAAACTTCAAGGATTTAAAAAATTTACCATGCATTTTAAAAATGATTTCTCTTAAAGAACCTAATCTTAATATAGGTGGTTTTGAATTACTTAGCATACATTTTAAGCACCACAGGAAACAGTTTCCTGAATTTAGACCTGCCAATTTGCAGATGAATACACCGATTTGAAAAATGGTCCATTTCTGCATGTCAGTCAAAATTTTAACATGGCTTTTGCACAAAATAAAAAGAACTCTTAGGAATTTTGACACTGCTGGGAGGCATCATACTCAATTTGAAAGAATACTAAACTGATTGACTTTTGTCTTAAGTTTGAAGAAAATTTTCACGAGGTATAGAATTTTGAATGAGCTGTAATTTTCCTTTGGTTCTTTAAATCTATTATCTTCTAGTTTCCACTGCTTCTATTCAAAATTCAGTCGTAGTTCTTATTGTTGCTTCTTTGAAAGTAATAGTCTGTTCTGTCTGGCTGCTTTTATTATTTTCTATACTGTCAGATTCCAAAAGTTTGACTAAGATGAGTATAGATATAGTTTTCATTATTTAATTTGTGGCTTTATGTCTTTTATCATTTTTGCAAAATTCTTGGCCAGTATATCATCAAATAATACTTCTGTATCATTCTTTTTCACCTCTGCTACCAGGAATAAAATTATACAGCTGTTAGAACTTTCCACATAGTCCATATCTCAAATTTTAAGTTCTCATCTGTATATTTCTATCCTTTTATCTCTCCATGTTTTATTCCTAAGTATTTTCACCAAGCTATTCATGGATTTTCCATTCATCTATGTCTGTCTAATAAAACTAATTAAATTCTGTATTACTGAAGTAAAACACACACTAAAGTGTACACATCTTAAGTGTACAGCTTGTAGAATGCTATTGAACACACTGCCATCAGCCAAGCTTATCAGCCAAGCTCTGCTTCACTTAACTGATTCAGCCATTACTTTTGGAATCAGCAGAAATCTCCAAGGGAAATTCAGCTACAAATGGCAGGCTCACCAGTCTGGTTTCCTTCCTCTCCCAGATCTTAATTTTATACTTTCTCCAGACTTTCTTTTCTCAGAGGGAACAGTTATCTGAATTACCTAGTCTGCTATTGCTAGAGTGAAAAGCTCTCCTATTTAACTCTTATTATCAGTGATTTAGACAAAGACATGTTGAAATATTTATCTTCAGATGATATAAAACTATGAGTGATAGCTTATGATGACTGGAGAATTAGGGTCTCCAAAAAGATTTAATAGTTTGTGACTAGAACAATAGGCAGATTTAGCAGTAATTTGATATTTTTTCTAAGGATCAGTAATCTCTTAGAGAATCTGATTAAAGTTGTGCAGCCAGAAAAATACACATGGGTATATCAAACATATAATTTAACAAGGTTCAAAACCTCTGAAGCTCATCCACGGTTCCTATAATATTCTACAAACATCCTGCTCAATTAAGATAAGATGTAACTACTATCAATGTAAATTTCCCATATATTAAACTACACAAGTACAGAACGGGCGTTTACTTGGCCTGAGTTTTCATGATCAGTGTGACACAGCTGCCCCTGTAAATTTGATCTTAGGCAAGATTAAGAAACATTTTAGAACAAAATGATTAATAGTACTACCATCTGGAGTACTTAGCAGTCTACCCTGGAGTATTACACATAATTGTGGGGGACAATATTTTGTTAAGGAACGCTAATAATCTAAACTATATCTATAGAAGAAACTAGGATAGTGAATAAACTTGAAGCCATGATGTGTAAGAAACAACTGAAGGAATAAGAGATATTTAACTCACAAAAGAAAACATTTAGTGGGTTCATGTATATGAAAGGACATCCTAAAGAAAATATATGTATGGAAATTACAGGGGAATTAATTTTAAAATAGGAGGGAAAAGATTATTTAACATTAAGGCTAAATGAAAAACTAAGTTCCTATAGCAATTCCTAGAGGTGTTGAAACACAGGCAGGTGTTGAAACACCTACCTTCCAGAAATACTGTAGGAAATTTATGTAAGGGTGTAAAATTAAATTAGTTATCACTAAGGTTTCTCTTAAGACTAGAATTCCACAAATCTTTTTTTTATAAGAGGTCATTTAAAAATTTAAGTTTAAAGAGCAGAGGAACTGATATTTATTTGTCACTGTAAATATCAACACTTCTATGAATACAATTTCATTTCTCAAATGAGTATTTATAGGACTTAAAGCAATAAGTATTTCCAGGCAAAATATTACCTAAGTGCAATGATATTAAGCAAAGAAATGTCACCTTCAGGTGCTAAGAATTACATAGAAGTTTAAAGATAAAAACTAAATAAATAAAAGTTATAGAAACCAAGATACCTGTTTTCTCTTACTTGTTGCCTCATCTTTTCATCCTTTAGACTTTCATGTTTTAATTTTGCCAATTCAATAGCCAGTTTTTCTTCTTGTTCAAGCTGGAGTTCCCGCAATCTCTTGTTTTCTTCTGCCTGGATAAAAAAGATTAACTTTAGTTGTCTTCCAGAATCAGATTTTTTTTTCCATCAAGGTTGAATTTATTTTATAACAGAAAACCATTGTAAATGCCTTAAAACCAATGATCAACTATTTATGTTTTATTTTAAAATATAAAACATTATTTCAATACTTTTTCAAACATTTTATCATGGAAAATTTCAAATATCACCAATAGTAAAAAGAATATTAAAATATACCCTTAGGTACCCGTCATCCATCTTTTAAAAAAATTATCAACATTCTGCCAGTCTTTTTACTCTACCTTCCATTCCACTTTTTTCCTTGTTCTCTTTTTACTAGAGTATTTTAAAACAAATTCTAGACATCAAATCATTACCATGTAAATAATTCAGTATGGATCTCTACCCAAACAGAATTTCTTTTTATATAACAATGATGCTATTAACATACCTAATTAGCTATAATTTCTTAGCAACATCTAAATATCCTGTTCATAATTAAGTTTCCCCAATGTCTCAAAGATGCTTTTTTTTAGCTGGTTTGTTCAAATCAAAATTCAAACAAGATTCACATATTGCATCTAGTTATTTATCTTAAGTCTCTTTATATTCTATCATGGTCACCCCTACTCCCTGCTATACATACTTTTCCCCAGACCATTTATTTGTTGTAGAAATTAGAACATACATGTCATAGAATGTTCCACATTCTGCATTTGACTGATTGCTTCCCCAGGATATAACTTAACTTGTTTTCTGTTTATATTTCCTGTAAAATGGTAGAAAAGATCTAGAAGCTTGATTAAATTCTGTATTTAAGAACATGAAAAGATGTTCAACATCATTAGCCATTAGGAAATGCAAATTAAATGTACAATGAGATATCACTACATACGTACTGGATTGGCTAAAATAAAAAACAATGATGATACCAGATGCTGGTGAGAAACACTCTTACATTGCTGAGTAGGAATGCAAAATGGTATGGCCACTCTAGAAATCAGTTTGGTAGTTTGTTACAAAGCTAACATGCAATTACTATACAACTCAACAATTGTACTCTTAAGGATTTATCCCAGGGAAATGAAAATTTATGTTTATTTAAAAATACCCAAATGTTTACAGCAAATTTATTCATAATAGCAACACTGTAAATACTCCAAACATCCTTCATCATGTGTATAGTCAAATAAACTGTGACACACCCATACTATGGAATACTACTTAGCAATAAAAAGGAATGAAGCAATAAAAAATAATATAAAGTTGGCCATTAGCAGCTCATGCCTGTAATCCCAGCACTTTGTAAGGCTGAGGCAGGAGGATTGTTTGAAGCCAGGAGTTTGAGACCAGCCTGGACAACATAGGAGACCTTCTCTCTACAAAAAAAAAAAATTTAAAAATTAGCCAGGCATGGTGATGCACACCTGTAGTCCTAGCTATTCAGGAGGCTGATGCGGGAAGACTGTTTGAACTCAAAAGTTCAAGGCTGCAGTGAGCTACGACAACACCATTGCTCTCCAGCCTGGGCAACAGAGCAAGACCTTGTCTCAAAAAAAAAAAAAAAAAAAAGAATACAAGCAACAACTTGGATGAATGTCTAGGAATTATGCTGAGTGAAAAAAGCCAATCTCAAAAGGTTACACATTGTTTGATGTCATTTATATAACATTCTTGGAAGATGTTCTTTTTAAAAAATTGAGATATAATTCACATAGTATAAAATTCACCTTTCCCAACTCACAACAGTGATGTTGCATATTCACAATGTTGTGGAACCACCACTATTTAGTTCTAGAACTTTAAAAAAATGCTTTATTTTTGGCAGTTTTGAGTTCACAGCAACACTGAGCAGAAAGTACAGAGTTCCCATATATCCACTGTCTCCACACATGCACAGCCTCTCCCATCATTAGCCTCCCCCCCACCATCTTCCCCATTAGAGTGGTACATTGTTACATCAATAAACCTACATTTACATTACATAAACCTATACATCATTATCACCCAAAGTTCATAGTTTATATTAGGGGTCACTCTTGGTGTTGTACATTCTGTGAGTTCTGACAAAAGCATAATGATCTACCATAACAGATATGATCCTAAAAATCCTTTGTGCTCTGTTGACTCAACTCTCTCTCCCCTAATCCCTGAGAACTACTGATCTTTTTACTATTTCCATAGTTTTGCCTTTCCTAGAATATCACATAGTTGGAATCATACAAAAAATGTCACCATTTTGGACTGGCTTCTTTTACTTAGTAATATGCATTTAAGGTTCTGCCACATTTTTTCATGGCTTGATAGCTCATTTCATTTTAGCTGTGAATGACAGACAAACCATTGTCTGGATGTACCACAGTTTATCAATTCACCTACTGAAGGACATCTTGGTTGCTTCCAAGTTTTGGCATTTGTGAATAAAGCTGACATATATTATGTATTTTTATATATGCTATAGATATATATAGATATTGTGTATATGCTATATAGAGATCTGTGTGCATGTTTTGTGTGGACATAAAATTTCAACATCCCAGAACATTTTCATCACCCCAAAAGAAACCTATGTTAGTTATAACTCACCATCCTCTTACCTTTACCTCTAGACCCTGACACCCACTAATCTACTTTCTGTCTCTATGGATTTGCCTATTCTCGATATTTCACACAAACAAAGTAATACAATATGTGGCCTTTTGCATATGGCTTCTTTTACTTAGCACCATGTTTTCAAGGCTCATCCATGTTGTAGCACGTATCAGTAATTCATTCCTTTCTATGGCTATATAATATTCCATTGTATAGATATGACACATTTTCCATTTTTGGGGCATCATGAATAATGCTGCTATAGAGAGTATACCTAGTATCCAAGTTGTCTCTAGACATCATTTCCACTAAATAATAATAGGGCTCCTCAGCACAATAGCTACACCAGGTGTACGGCAACAAATAGATGAGCCTTGTATTAGTTAGGATTCTCCAGAAAAAGTGATTATGGAGGTAGGCAAGCCCCAAGATCTGCAGAGTGAGTTGGCAAGCTGATAAGCCAATGGTTTAGTTCCAATCTGAATCCAAAAGCCAAGAACCAGTAGAACTGATGGTGGGGTTCCTGTCGAAAGGCCAGTAAGCTCAGGACCCAGGAAAAGCCAACACTTAAGTTTGAGTACACAGATAGGAAAAAAGCAGATGTTTCAATTTAAAGGCAATCAGGCAGGAAGAATTCTCTCTTATTCAGGGAAAGGTCACCTTTTTGTTCTATTCAGGCCTTCAACTGATAGGATGAGGCTCATCTACATTATGAGGGCAATCTGCTTTACTCAGTCTACTGATTTAAATGCTAATCTCATCCAAAAACACCCTCACAGAAATAACCAGAATGTTTTATCAAATAACTAGGCACCCCATGGTCCAGTCAAGTTGATGTATCAAATTAACCATCACAAGCCTGGAACAATTTGTTTTAACAGAAAGCAAGGAAGGTATCAAAAATTAAGGAAGTCTTGTCAAAAGGACGCAGAAGCAATATAAAAAGTCATCCAGTGGCCAAGAATGGGATAATTTTGTGCATCAAAAAGAAAATTAAATGCAATTAATTTAAGCATATGAAGATCCATGAATCCATAATGATATTTTTAAAAAGAGAAAAACTCAAAAACTAAAGAAAATTTAAAAAACCACAACAAAGGCAGACACCAATGGAAGTAAGTAGTGTACACTCTATACTCTGAAAGTTATTTATCTCCCTTTCCCATAAGAACAATAATCCTAGTTGATGCAGAGAAGTTCTTTACACAGGAATTTCAGCTAATTAAATGTGAAAAGAATAATGGAATTAGAAAATCAGTGTTTTGCAACCCCTAATGAAACAAAAGATTCTTTTGTGAAACCACAGATGAAAATTCGAAGGAAACCTTTACAGTGGAGGAACTAGGCTGTCTCAGTAAACCCAATGATCAACACTGGCATCATTAAAAGTGGAACAACCAGAGCTCACGTGTCCCCTGATGTGACACAATGACAAGGACAGCATCACCTAGGGAGTATTTTTGCCAAAAATTGAACCTCAATCTAATCACATTATTTAGGGCTAAGTCCCATTTACAGGAAATATAAGGGATAGGGGAACAAATTAAAGGAACCATAAGAAAGCAAACAGATAAATTCAGGATGTGGGATATTCTATAAAACAACTGGTCTACTTTCTTTTAACAAGTTAGTTTAAAAACATGAAGTCAAAAAAACAAAGGATGAAGTAAGGGTTGTTTTACATTAAGAAAGACTTAACAGATATAATTGAATATACTGTATAAACTTTGTTTGGATCCTAGTTAAAACAAACCAATTATAAAAGATTTCTGACACAACCACAGAAATTTGTTTATGGAATGGGTGAGGTAATGGCATTATGGTACTGCCTGTAAGAAAACATCCATATTTCACTAGATGCCTACTGAAGTGTGCAAGATAGAGTTAGCATGATATCTGGGATTTTCTTTAAAATTAAATTGAAAAATAAAAAGAATGGAAAAATTGAATCCCCAGGAACTGCTTACTCAGAATTAAAAAATCATGTCTAAGCTTTTGGAATTTGGAACACAGAGGGATGAATATTACTTTTAAAATTTGCTTTTGTTATTCCCCACATCCCACAAAATGTTGAACAGATAGCAGGCACTCAAAAACTACTGAAATATCAGAAAACCCTTTTCACTATGAGAACTCATTTCTTTCATATATCTCACTTATCAGTTTCCCTTTTTCTACCACCCCGATCTCTTAAAATATTTAGAAATTCCATTGAAAAATTATCCCTATATTTCAGGAGTTGTATACATATAGATGTTACCTGAATTTTTCAAGGCAGTTTCTCAAAAATAAAAATATGAATAAATTTATACATAAACATAAAAATATGAATAAATTTATACACAAACATGTATGTTTATACATAAACATAAACAAATTTATATATACATACTTATGTTTAATTAAACATTAAACTGAAATGTTTAATTTCAGTAAGTTAAATGTTTAATTTCAGTAAGTTAAAAAAAGGTATCCTTAAATTTTTGTCTTTAGAAATTTGTGGAAGTTAATAATTATGGATTTTATATTTATGTAAAAATAAAAAAAAACAAGTGCTTATTCTATTACAGGCACCATCCCAAAGGGCTTTGCATGTATTCACTCATTATTATAACAATCCTAAGTAGGATGTATTAATACTATTACTATTCCCCATTTGATAGATGAACCATAGAAAGTAAACCAAACTTATTCAAGGTTCTGCAGCTAAGATACAGCAATGCTAAGACTCAAAGACAGTACAGCTCCAGAAACCCCATTCTTTCCTATACACTGAGCTGACTCACAATGAAGCATCCCTTACCTGATGCTGTTGTCCATCTAACTAAATTCCAGTGTTAGCAGCTGGCTTCCATCATTTCCAAGGTGCAAACGAAGAAAAAAATGAAACAATGACTAATAAAACTTACCTTTTGAATAGCCTCTTCCATATCCAACTCAAATTGTTCATCTTGTAATAATCTGAGGAATCTCTTGTGTTCAACATGGTTATCATTTTTATTCCGCACCATCTGATTCCTGATTTGACTGCTTATGTTTTTTAGTGCTTGGACATGCAATGTTTTGCGGTAGTTTTCATCTACTAATTTCTGATGTCTTTCACTAAAGCTCAAAGTTCTCCTTTTGGAAGCCTATAATGGGGGGGGAGGGGAAGCAAGCATACTTCAATATTCCAAAATCTAATTTTTTAAAATATATTGATGTAAATCCCAGTAACAAATGATGCAAAGGGTCTTTGGCTTCCTTCCTAAAACCAGAGTATACCTAATAAAGAGTAAAGTGGTAGACAAATATATTGATATATCAATTAAATAGGTACTAATACTGTTCCCTGTTTTAAAGATGAGGCATGGAAACTAAAAGTAACTTAACTCAAGGTTCCGCAGCTAATAAACAGCAGTACTAGGATTCAGAGATATGCAATGGCACTCTATAGACCCAGCTTTTAACCACTACCCAGGGAATTCCTCTTCTCATTCCACCCACCACCACCACAACCACCACCTGCCCCTGCCCCAGGGCCAGAAAACGCTGTTCAGAAGCCGGTTAGATTTTCCTAATACAAACGTAATAAGGCAACCCGCTGCTACTTATTCATTCGCTCTCTCCTAGACTTCTATATCCACTCGTTTGTTCAGAGGTTCCGTCGGGCAGATTTAAAGATGTATCTACTACTACACTACGGAGAAAATACAGAAAAGGCTGGAAACCACCGCGAGCATCCCTTAAATAACAGCACCTGAGGCCTCCAAAAGCAAACGAAAGTTTCGCACTTAATTTTCGGATTAGGCACTTCAAATCTTTTTTTAGAAGCAGGCGAGCTCTAAACTATAATTACATCAACAAATAGTTCCGAGTCGCCCGACTGGCTCACCATCCTAGCTGACGAAAAAAATCCTCTCCGGCTCCGGTGGCCACCGCCTCTCCAGGTGAACGCAGTCTCCAGCGGCGCGAAGTAGACGCCCCCGGCTGCGAGCGCTCCTGCGTTTACACGGTGTCCCGGCAACGGACGCCGCGCGCCGCCAGCCGGACAAAGGCTTACCCGCGCAGGGCGTGGCCTGCCATTGGACGCGGAAAGATCCAATCGGCATTGAGCTTCTTAGGCGCCTGGCAGGAGGGCTACTTCTATAGGCCTAAACTAGAAAGGCGGGAAGTTCAGATCCGGTGTCCTGACGTAAGCCCTCTGCAGTCGGCTGCGGGGCTGAAGATTTCCCTCCAGAGACTAACTCTGTGGTTTAGGGGGGTTTGGGAGCCAAGTTGAGGCCTGTGGAAACTAAATACAGAGGAATAAGCAAGCTTCTGTCCAATACATGGAGCTGAAGGCAATTTCCACTCACGGAGCATCCTGCACTCTCAATGCCTATTCTGCCAGGGCCGATGACTTTTTTTCATCCTCAGCAGTAGGAGTCTCAGGTTCCTGGTTACTGTGAGGCACTGTGGGTGGCATGTACTTCAGGAGCTTTCACCCCAAGACTGGCAGAAAGCTGTTGGTAAACTTTGGGAACGAAATGTATGAGCCACATAAATCCTACTCAGCTTATGTGGTCCAGGTACCATTAAGAGAGCAGATGAGATGATTATAGTGTTTTTCATTTCTGGCATTTCTTTAGAATTCTTAGAATTTCGATCTTTCTAATTATAGTATCTGTCTGTCCTTGCATCTTGTCCACATTTTCCAGCCCTCAAATTCCTCCGGTGTTGTTTTTGTTGGATGTTGGTCTGGTTCATCTCATAGCCAAGTTAGCCAGTAAAGTCTATTTTAAATGGAAGAGTTTAAGAATAAGAATGGATTAGATCAATTGGTCAAATATACTAATTTGAGAGCTGTTATGTTTAGAGAAATGTTGTCAAAACTAAATTTCTTTTTTAAAAAAAAGTAGTTAGTGGTAAAACTTGCCTTAGTTTGTGTTATTCTAATTTGAAGTGCATCTTCTGTAGCAATATGTCTGCTTAAAGATGATAACGAATAGGACTTCCAGTTTCAGTTCTGACATGTAAAAAGTTTGCAAGTTGCCCCACCCATTCTTACAACCAGAAAAAAGCTTAACAAGCTAAAAATCAATGACTGTTCTTGGATTTATCATAGAACTGAGGTCACAGGACAAACTACCACCCTGAAATCTGAAGAGAAAGGAGAATCTGGTGAGTCAACAATAAGACCTACTTACCTGCAGCAGAAGCCACTGGAACCCTAACTTAGTAGGAGCAATTAAATGGTGACTTTGAGAAGCTGCCGGAGACTAAGTGTGGCCTATCATGAGAGAAACTACTGGGGATCACAGTCTAAGGAGAACCCCCACATTTCCAGGAATCCCACTAGGCTCTCACAGTGAAGACTCAAGAAAGATCTGAGACATCTGGTGGGGTTGGGAAGAATAATTTTTGAGAAATACATCCAGAGCTTTCTTACAATAAAGGCCTACTTTCCAGAGGAAAAGATTTCATCAGAAACTTACCCCACCTGGGGTAAAGACATTTCTTTCAGTACAGCTGCCTGTAGTCTTCCTGTCTCACCTAAGTGGGCAAGGGGACCTAAGAAACACTTGTAAAGGTCACAGTCTTACTAAAAGGCTGAGATTTAATAATAAAATTATAGAACACTTCCCCTTTCCCACACTTTACCACCACACCAGCAGGGCTCCAATATAACTAGATTACAGCTGACAAGGAATTCTTAGGGAAATCTAAAGACAAAGGTAGTCAAAAACAAAAACACTGGAGGAATTCGAAGTCTCTGGCAGCTACAGCAAACATTAAACACAGCCCAGCTCCTAGCCATATAATATAAACCTCCCACTAAAAGGATCAGTTCCTATTAGCCAATACACCATGTCCAGCTCTCAATAAAAAACAAGGCTAAAGGCAAGTTGCTAAAAAGGAAGAAAAACAGTCCAAAAGACAAAGTAAGCGTCAGAACCCAATTCAGATATGACACGTTTGACAACTATTAGATGGAAATTTAAAATAACTATGATTAATATGCTAAGGGCTGGAAAATGCGGACAAGATGCAAGAAAAAATGGATAATTAGAAAGATGGAAATTCTAAGGATTCTAAAGAAATGCTAGAAACAAAAAATACTATAATAAATGAAGAATGCCTTTGATGAGCTTATCAGTAGATGGACAAGACTGAGGAACAAGTGAGCTTGAAGTTATGTCCACAGAAACTTCCCAAACAGATATGCAAAGAAATTAATATCAAATAAATAACCATATTGGGCTTTTACACCTCACCTTAGACTCAAATTCATTTCTATATTAGAAGACTAATTTTGGGGGCTAGGATCAGGGGACTGTCAATGTTTTTGTTTTTTAGGATCTTATAAACTGAGTTACCACAGAAGTAAAGTTGATTGCAAGGTATTTACAAAGCAAAACATTTTTAATCAAAGATTCAATGTTATTATACATGCATTTAATCTCCTGTTAGTCTAGCAGCCTCCATGGGAACTCCACAAAAAATATGGCTTATGTATAGCTTCTCATAATAAAGTAGACTCTAATTAAAATTTTTCATGTGATGTCACCAGAAATTTTTGTTTTGAACACTGATGTATCCCAAGCATTTAAAATAATGCCTGACATATAGTAGGTGCTAAATAAATATTAATAAATTAATAAATATTTCCTAAATAAACAGATGCTTGAAATAATGTTACCATTATGCATATGGAGAAAGCCTTACCCAGAAATTACTTTGGAGAAATCAATCATCAGGTCCAGTTAGAGTTTTATCAATTTTATTTATATTTTCAAGGAACAAACTTTTGGCTTCATTAAGTTGTTTCTATTCTTTTTCTATTTCCAAATCCATTGATTTCTGCTTTCACTATCCTTATATCCTTTCTGCTTGCTTTGGGTTTAATTTTTTTTTTTTTTGCTAGTTTCTTAAGGTAGAAGCTTAAATTTTTATTTAATACATAAACATATAGTATTACAAAGTTCCCTCTAAGCCCTGCTTTAGCTGCCTCCCACAGATTTTGATGTGTTGTACTTTCACATTCATTCAATTCAAAATATTCAGACTTCCTTGACCCAGGAGTTATTTAGAAGTGTTTTGTTAACTTTATAAATATTTCAGATTGTCCAGATGTCATTTTGTTATTGATTTCTAGTTTAATTCCACTACAGTCAGAAAACATACTTTGTATGACCTCGATTCTTTTCAATTTGTTGAGGTTTATTTTATTGGCAGAACAGTCTATCCTGGTGAATAGTTCCATGTGCACTTGAAAAGAATGTGTATTCTGGTGGTGTTGGGTGGAGGTGTTCTATAAATGTCAAAAAGGTTAAGTTGTTCAGGTATTCTATATCCTTACAGTATTTCTATTTTGTCAGTTTTTGAGAGGAGTGTTAAGGTCATCAAGCATAATTATGGGTTTGCTTATTTCTATTTTCAGTTCTACCTTTTTTTGCTGTTCTGTTGTTAGGCATATACACCTCTGCAATTATTGTTATATCCTGATAACATTTGACATTAACATTTTGAAATAACTCTTTTTATCCCTGGTAATATTCTTCATTCTGAAGCCTATTTGATATTATTATAGCCACTCCAGCTTCCTTTTAGTTTGCTTAGTATATCTTTCTCCATGTTTTTACTTCTAATTTATGTATGTCTTTATATTTAAAGTAGCTTTCCTGTAGATAGCATATAGTTGGGTTTTTTAAATTCAATTTGACAATCTCTGTCTTTTAATTGGTGTGTCTATGCCATTTACATTTAATATCATTACTGACATGGATGGATAAAAATCTACATTTTGCTAGTTTTAAAATATTTGCTACATCTGTTCTTTGTCTACTTTCTCCTTTTTTAATTTTTTTGATTATTTTGTGATTCTGTTTTATTTTTACTATTGGCTTATTTATGTGTATTTAATTTTTGAGATTAAGATTTACAATGTATATATTTAAATATTCAAATAATGTAATTCGGCTTTATTGGTCATGTGTAAACCTTAAAACAGTACACTTCCAATTCTTCTCACTCATCTTTTGGGCTATAGTTATACATTTTACTTTTGCATATGCTATAAATCCATAACACATAGGTTTTCACATATGTTAGATTGTTTGATACTGTCTCAAAACTCTCAAATGTTCTGTTTTCCTCCAATCTTTTTATGTTTCAGTTTGGATAATTTTTATTTATATACATATTCAAATTCCCTGACTCTTACCTCAGCTGTGTCAAGTCTTCTGATGAGTTTATTAAAGACATTCTTAATGTTCATCACTGTTTTGTTTTATATCTAGCATTTCCACTTAACTTTTTCTTAGTTTCCATATTTTCTACCAAAATTAACCCTTTTCACATATATTTTCCACTTTTTCCATTAAAGCCTTTAATATGTTAATCATAGTACTTAAAATTTTCTAATAGTTTTACCATCTGAGTTATATGAGTTTTATTCTATTGATTGCTTTGTCTTTTCATACTTTTTGCAATGTTTTTTCCTACTTTTTTGTGCGTTTGATAATTTTTGATTGAATGCCAGACATCGTGTGTAAGATGGTAGAGGCTGAAGTAAATTGTATTTATGCCTGGAAATAAGCACACCTCTTCTTCTGCTAGACTATTAGTATAGAAGGTTGAGTCAACATGGTCAGGAGTTGAACTGGATTTGAACATTGTTGTTGCTGCAGTTATTTTTCATGCACCCCTATCATCAAAGTTGATTAGCATTGTCTTATGCTTATATTGGGGCCTGTTTTCCAGAAGGCTTCTCTCAGTGTTCCTGATTCAGCCTTAGCTTGCCCCTTCCCCTAGCAGTAGATCACTCTTCTTTGTTGCTCATGCTTGCTAGCCAGGTGGTTGGAAGAGGGGATTCTATGCTGTCCTGGTCCAGTCTCAATGGTAGGCAGGCCCTGACCTTCTGGGTCTCTGGTGTGGAGGAGTCTCATAAATTGGAAAACACTTTCCTTAATGTTAGTATGCATTCTCTGTTTTCTCATTTTCTTTAGAGAAATTTCACTCTTTAACCTGGCCTGTAAAGGCTTATATGTCTACGTCTTCAGGTTTCTTCTTCAAACTTCAGCTATAGTGGACTTCTTTGATCTCCTTTCTGCCAGAGGGCCTTTGTATATGTGGGTTTTTCTGCCTAGAAGGCACTTTCCAATCTACCGCCTTTATAAATGTATGTGATTACTGAAACTCCACCAGCGCCCTTGTCCATGAATAACACACGCTATGGATGGCAGAGCAGACAAATACAAGAAGCCTTGGTTCTTTATGACCACAGAGTTATCACACCAACCCTGGGCTACCCTGACTCCATGTTATATGAAAGAAAAATAAATGCTTAATTTATCTAAGCCTCCTTGTCCACTTCTCTCCCTAGGATTCTATTACTGTTAGTTGAATGCAATTCCTAAGTGATACAACAACTATCTCTGTTTAATCTCATGAGTGAAATGATTAAGAAAAATAAAATTTTTGCAGCATTAATCTTTTTTTCAATGATTCATTCTAAAGGTTAGTAAGTAGAGTAGAAAACCTCTGATTTCCTTTCTCACATTTTTCTGTCTCCCTTGTTTTTCTTCTAGAAGCTACTAGCCACTTTCCCTCCTTTAATCCTTGTTTTCTCAGAGTTTTGATCATAACGTTTGATTATGGCTTTTGTTTTCCAAAATACACACACTTAGTAATTTGGTCCCACCCAGAGTCATGTCATTTATAAACTAGATAAGCATGCATTTTATATTTTCAGATATCTCATAGATAAAAAATAGACTAAGGCTGGGAGATCACAGAGGCCCGACATGCTCCACTAGAATATCTCTCTCAGGGGAAACAGATCAGCAACCTTTGAGTCTGATGATTCAGCTAGATACCAATGTACTAATTTTTAATAATATACTACCAGTATTTTCATACCTTTTCTATAAGAAGTTACTGGAAGAATTTTCCAAAAAGACTTTACTATGCTAAGGGGAAATCATGTAGGTTGGCCAGAATTAGAAGGCAAAAGAAACAAAAGAAGAATTTTTAAAAGGCCAAAATGTGGAATGGTTTGCATGTTTTTAACCACAAGACAGGGGAACCAGAAACTCGACAGTATTCTGATCAAGTAGTTTGAGTTTTCAGTCAAAGAATGCACTCAGGTTACCCCAGCAAAAAGGACCCGCCCCTTAAGGTAATACATTATAAGAAAAAATGTGTACTACTAAAGAAAATGGCAATTAAAGGTAGAGCAATACATAATTAGATTTAACATGCAACATGCATGTTGAAGGAAATTCTGATGAGGAGTGTGAGAAATGGATATAGGCAGCAAAGACAAACCATGAAGAAAAGAATACAAACTACAAATAAAAAAGCTTAACTTGAGCATTGAAAGAATTTCTGAGAGCTGCAAACCTTTCACTCCTCTCGCTGTCCTTGGGTCATTTACCATGTGGTTGCATATCTGTGTTATTTCTACTGTTCTACTCATTAGCATTACTGAGTGAGAAGAATAGAGAGAAGGCACAAGCTTGCCCTCTTCGTGTTCTGTATAAATTGATCTGGGATGGAGCAAAGCAGGCAGATTTCTCTTCTTGGCATATACCTATCTCCCCAAAGGGTTGGGGTCTCTGTAGAAGAAGTAGGAGATAAGGATGGGTTCAGGGTAAAACATGGTACATCACATTGAATAGAGTGTGGGTTAGAACTTGTTCATACCTAACAGGGAAATAGCAGCATTGCAAAACATTTCAGCAAACATGTATGTTTGTTCATTATTGTTTGCTTCTCTGATTGGGGACCTTTGGCTCTAAGGGAATTTTAATTATTATTCCTTATTTTCAGTATACCCCTGGGTATTATAGAAGGATTCATGTAATTTAATAGGCAGTTTGTCAGAGAAAAGGATTTGTGGCCAGAATGTTGACCTAAGTCAAAGAAAAATCGAATCAATTGCAACAATTAGCTGATTTTACCTGAAAAAAAATTAAGCTAACAATCATTATAATTTTTAATAGACTTTGTTTTTTTAGAGCGCTTTTAGGTTTATAGAAAAATTGACAGAATACAAAAAACTCTCCTATGTTTCCTCTCCTCCCGATACCCACAAAGTTTCCCCTACTTTTAGCATTATACATTAATGTGGTACATATTGATGAACCAATATATTATATTAGTATTAATTAAAGTCCATAGTTTACATTAGGGTTCACTCTTTGTTTTATATAGGTTCATGGGTTTTGACATACATGTAATGTCACGTGTCTACCATTACAGTATCATACAGAATAATTTCACTGCCTAAAAAATCCTCTGTGCCTCACCTATTCATTCCTCCCTCATTTCCTCCTCTGAAACCCCTGGAAATCACTAATCTTTCTATTGTCTCTATAGTTCTGCCTTTTCCAGAATGTCATAAAGTACAGCATGTGGTCTTTTCAGACTGGCTTCTTTCCCTCAGCAATATGCATTTAAGGTTCCTCCAAGTCTTTTTGTGGCTTGATAGCTCATTTATTTTTATCACTGAATAATATTCCATCATATGGCATTTAAAAAATTATTATTACATTTAAAGGTTATTTCTAGTGGTAAATTATCACTATCATAAATGATACTTCATTGTTAAGGGAGGATTTATGCCTTCACAGCATTAAAGAGACATATTCTGGTTCATTTCCCTTTGGAAAATAGCTTTTTACCTACAGATCTAGACTAAAAGGTCTAAAGTACTAAAGGGAAAGAGATTTTCCTAATAATAAATGATGGATTATACTGATTAATGTTTTCCAATAGTTACAACGTAACAGGGTTAAACATATCAGAGTTGTTGATCTGAAATAAGGCACATTAATAGGTATGCAGTATAACTTGTAACTGTACAGTAAAAATTATATACGAAAATTGTATTGCTTTATAAAACAATGAAGACAAAACAATTTTTCTTTTGTTCAGAAAAATGCCCAAATTTAATCTAATTTGCTGCAGCTGGACACCACCTGCAGATGACTGTTTAAGTACTCTGAACATTACACACTTATCTTTTAAATATTGATAATGCCATTTTTCATTTCCTCGACATGAAATCCCACAGGGAATAATTATGCTAATAAACCTTAATGATTCTTGCAAATAAATGATCAAACCAAATTGCTACTGTTGATTTATATTAATGGATGCCTTTAGGATGAGATTTGCCAGTACGGTGCTGCCTCTTGAATCTCAATTCATCTTATTTAGCTGAAGAGTGTACATAGTTTGTTAAATAGATGAAGTGTTTAAAATATAATGTGTTTGTGCAGTTTTTGCACTTCATAATGTTCAAGTATTACCATCTTGCCTTGTGGCAAATCTGCATTTAATGGTTTCATTGTATATAACTTCCTTTAGTACTTTTCCCCTCTGTTATATGCAGTTGGGAAGTGACTACTTTCTGGTGGATTCAGAATAGGCCAGCTTCCATATGTTGAATCTGATTGTTTCATTAAGACAATAAAATCTGTTTCTAGATATTTTAGCTACCATAATCTGAGAATCAGATTGACTATATGATGATACAATAAAGTGCTAAATAATTGTTTGGGGGTAAAAGGACACCATGAAATGGCTTACTTGTCACCCCATTGGAACCTAGGTCAGTGGATCACTTTCTTTTCTGTTCTCTCACTTTCACTCTTGCTCTTACAACCTCACCAAGAGGTTGGAGATTCCTGGCTTTGTGAATTATAAAAGAAAACTGGAAAAGAACTACAGAATGGTTGTATCCTAATTTCCAGGGTTGGGGAACACTACACAGAAAGAATGCTTATTCATTGTGGATATGAATAAAAATTTTCCTGGGTAATTTTGTAAAAAGCCACTTTTACATAAACTATCATGTATTTGAGAAAAAAATGACCTCAATCGAGATAATTGCCTCAGTTATTCATTTTGTATATTGAAGGTTACATACTAAGAGAAACAGAGTAGAGACACAACAGGTGTAGATACAGAATTGAATTAAAAGCTATGTAAATCAGTAGCAAAATAGGAGATTGGTGCATATATGTCATGTATATATAAATGGTATAGAACTTGTGACATTAAATACCAGTTACTTAGGGATTTGTCATGTGGTACATAGAGACTATAATTTGGTTAGTGTAAAGATGATCACATTAAATCCATTGTGTAGAGCAGAGGAGTCCCCTTCTCGATTACATAAGCTCTTATTCATAAAAAAGTGTGCATATTCCCATATGTGTATATATATGTGCACACATATATAAACTACCTTTAGAAGGGTCTCTTTTTTTCATTTCTCAAAAAAGGTGTCTAATTTGATAAAATTTGGTATATTTATGGCAATTTTTTCTAATGAAAAATTAACCAGATCAAAAATTTTAAACCAGTAAATGCATGATTTATTGTAGAATTTTTTAATTTAGCAAAAAATGCAGGGTGTTTAAAATATGGAATGACAAGGGAATGACTAAGTAAATTATGGCATATCAGCTTTGTACCTAGAGAAAAGTAAGTGTGTCTAGAAGACCAGAGGGGCAGGCCCAGAAGAGGTGATTTGGAGGGGGCCTGGGCAGCATCATGAGAAAGGAGAATAATCGGGCTCTCAGAGGTTGAGCACTGATTCAAAGGTCTTAGGGAAGAAAAGGGACACAATCACCCTCCAGGAGGAATAGCAGATGACGAAGGTGGTCACCAGGGAGGAAGAGTCAACAGCCCAAGCTTCCTGTGAGCACAGGAAGCAAGGCAGGGGAGTATTGGCCCAAGGTTGTTTACATTGTCCTCAGACCCACCTTGCTTTGACCATTGCTGGATGACTTGGGGAGAGGGGGAGAGAGAGAGGCTGAATCAATTAACTGAAAGAGGAAACAGACAAGAATGGTCTAGAAATTCTGTAAATACCTTACCTCAAGATAATAGCTGACAAAATATATAAGGAAATGCAATGGAAAACACTTGATTAATATTAGAAAACACTATTCTGTGGCCGGGTGTGGTGGCTCACGCCTGTAATCCTAGCACTCTGGGAGGCCGAGGCGGGCGGATCACTAAAGGTCAGGAGTTTGAAACAGCCTGAGCAAGAGTGAGACCCCATCTCTACTATAAATAGAAAGAAATTAATTGGCCAACTAAAAATATATATAGAAAAAATTAGCTGGGCATGGTGGTGCATGCCTGTAGTCCCAGCTACTTGGGAGGCTGAGGCAGAAGGATTGCTTGAGCCCAGGAGTTTGAGGTTGCTGTGAGGTAGGCTGACACCATGGCCCTCTAGCCTGGGTGACAGAGTGAGACTCTGTCTCAAAAAAAAGAAGAAGAAAACA